>CM018894.1:2154674-2159674 GCA_009663005.1 Actinidia chinensis | reverse complement strand
CTATTACAAAAAATTTTGTTGTAAAATATTTTCCTTAAAAAATATCCCATAAATCGACTCTTAATTACAAAAATGGTCACTACCATATATTTCTAGTAGAGTTTCTGTTCAATTTTGCTTCTAATAAAGTAGATTCAGTATTTTCTACAAATTTAAGACACAATGCTGATCAGCGCCCCCAATCGAACAAAAATTTATTTGCTACTGGACCAAGCAAAATGATCTCAAAAATATCCAGATTAATAGTCAGAATTAGTTTTCAGATAGGGATAGAATGTAACATTCATTAAAAATAAAAAACCTGTAATGGTTTCCTTTGAAAGAATAATAATTGAACATCATAGAAATTGAGAAAATAGAAAATTCAAAAAAATTAGAAGGATTGGTTCTATGAACCTATTACCATTCCGCAAAAAAAGACACAACGGAGTAAGTGTAGGATCCTTGAAGTGGTCCCTGCCACCCCAAATGACTTTCCAAATCGTATTACAATGTGAAAATTTAGACCAAGAAGAAGTGGAGAGAATGGGAGAATGAGAAGAATTAACTATAAGCAGCAAACTACAGCGTTTGTAAGTAGTAATGCCTTCGGGCTCTATTCAGGTCCCCTCATGCAATTCTTTAATCCATAACCATTTATCAACATAGTGTTCGAATTCACAAGAACTAAGAAACTTGGCAGTTCATTGAACAATCGACAAGGTTGCACACAATATAGGATGTGCTATGAAAAATATCAAAAAATCACAATCCTGTTGAATGGCTCACAATTTGAATTGAAGCAGGTTAAAATTGAAATGAAAACGGATAGCTGTTTAGGGTAAATTAGGCAATGGCAAAAGGATCACGTATAGCTTCAAAATAAAAAGGTTAGAGGCACCAACCTGGTGTTCACTCTTATATATTAGAATAGGTAGATTGTGGGTGATGGATTGCAATACAAAGTACCAATAACCAAATAAGCAATGAAAATGTATTAATTTCATATAGTCTATTGATTTACATAGGATCAACACATTACTCTTCCACTTACATTGTGCCCAAACACTATCAAGAAAACTCGCCAACTACCCAGAAAATTGAGATCAGTATGAAGGCATGAAGAAAGAAAATTGCATAAACAGAAAGGCAAGATGCAAGATTACAACCAATATGAACCAAAATAATAAGTTAAATTCAACAAGAAAGAGACCATTCAACACGTAAACACCAAGTAAAGTTGAAAAGGAATTTGGAAAAATGTAGTCTTCCCGGCACCAATAATAGACATTAAAAACAATAACAGACTACTAATTGTACAAAAAAAGATAGCAAGTATGCACTAGAACCACAGTGCATCAAGGGTTGATGTCTGAGCAGTACGGCTGATTTATACTAAAATAAATTGCTAGAGAGTCTGCCACCATAACATTACTAGAAATAAAAAGACACTTGCGGAAATGCTAGGTTGAAATTGAAAAAAGGTATTATAACCATTTAGGATGCAAATAAACTTAAGAGAGCAGTGCTTAAAACAAACATGATTTTCCCCTGCCTAGTAACTTAACAATCTCTAAAGAGGAGAATCATTCAAATGGAATTGAATACACCCAACCAGTACCTTGTGTACAGTTGTTACCATGATTAGAATGACATAGATGGCCACTAGGACAGAACTAGATACTCCGTATTAAAGTTTTAAACAAGCTCCCAACTCGAAATTAAATGGAATCACAACAACAATAAAAAAACAACAAAATTCGAAGGAAGTAACATCATGACAAGAACAGAATCGAACCTGATCATGTTATGATTACTAAATATTACATGTTAAAGATTCATACGAATTCTTTGTATGGAGATCAACAAGGTCCCAATTAGCATCCCACTAAGAAGTGGCAACCATTTACTATGATAACCCAAATACTTTATAATGTTAAACTTAAAAAAAAAAAAAACAATCAGCATCGCAATTTGCCATTTACTTTCAGAAACCACATATGTTCAAAGACAGTGTTCCGCACAACATAACCAGCAGCCAGCAAACCCCTCACACTACAATACAAAAACAATCATACAAAAGTCAAAGGCAGGATGCACACTCATTATGAAACTTTAAAAGATTACAACTGTACCTTGCTTTGATAGATAAAGGGCAAGTGCACCAGCACAAGCTTTTAGCCATTGTTGGTTCAAAATCTTAAAGACAGCCTAGAAAAAGACGCCACCCACAAAAACTGCACCTGATATGGATAACAATATGCAAGAGAATCATCACAACAAGGAAATGCACATTAAAAACAGGTGAAGCCATATTTATGGGACTAAAGCAGCGATGTGGATGTTAGATGAAAGTTAAATCAAACAAACTTAAATGCTTAGAAGGTCCTGACCAGCACATCAATGTAAGAATACTGATTCCATCAAAACTTGATTTCGTTCCACCCAGTAGTCTTCGTTTTTTCTTTCAAAACAGTTTTTATGCAATCAAAACCAATAATATAAGGTAGGTAACCAATCAAATGCCACTTAAAACCCAACCAAAAATGATAAATCCAGTGACTGTAACTAAATTCACAACCAGTGGTGCCACCACTGCCATGAACGAATCCAACACAATGTTCAAAACAGGAAATTAAGAAAGGATGTGTAAATCTTCATATGCATAATGATATTAGATAGCTGAAATCAGAACCAGTCATAACCCCCATAAACCCATCGACCACCAATCAACAAACCTAAAAGATATTACACAGCAGCTCGGATAGTATGTTACCGAAAAACCAAAACCCCTCATGGATTCCCTACCATAGGCACATCTTGAAAGAACCACACGAAAGAACACCAAAATGAGAGCTAACAGCTTCTGAAATCTCCTGTTTGAAGGAACCATGTGATTACATATTGTTGACCGGTACCAGAAGTCCATCGATAAGTGCTTTTTCCTGTGGGATTTTGATAGGCCCCGACGGTGTGTGGAGTGGGTAAGGATAGGCAAACAAAGGGTACACAAAAAAGAAGTTACTTAAGAAAAACCGCGATATTATCAAGGTCCTTGAAGTCAAAAAAACTGACACACAACTTGCAGTAATTCAAAACAACAAATTACGCTGAGTAAAACTTTCAGCATAAAAAGTTAACACTTTCAGTTGTTACACTGACCAAACATGGATTCTCATGGCCAGCCTTCGTATAATAGGGAAAATGGAAAGATACAGTTTGAGAAGTCACTAACATGGCTCACAACCACAAAACCAAAAAACCGAAGAACAACAAGACCCACGTTCCAAACAAGAGGAAACACAACGACCATATCACCCCAAACCGCTCAAAAACCACGTGAAGGCGAAGGACAAGTGCAAGAGTTGGGGTGGAACTCCTGAATGTATAGTCAAACTATAGTCCTCCCATCCTCCAGGGCTGCTTCACCGCAAAGATTCAACCTCTGCACATCAGGAGGATCCCCTCCTTTTGGATCTTAGGCCTTGACGTATCAATTGGGTCTGAAATATCACACCTCCCAAGGTTTAATTGTCTTAACTGTCAAGGTCGTAACGAAAAATCTGCATCCCACCTCGTCGTTCGCCCCGAAGCACCAAGTAAGGGTTCGGACTCCTCTGCATGTTGTAGTCAGACAAAGTACGCCCATCACCAATTGCTCCAGCAAGATTCAATCTAGGCTGGTCCGAGGGATACCTTCCTTACTTGGATCTTTGCCTTCACATTATCAATGTATACTGAACTCTCCACCTCAAGTGTTATGTCTTTCCGGTCAAAGTCTTGACGGAAGATTTGCATGCCACCCCCAAAGACGGAGAACTAAGTGAAGGGTCGGTTCCTTGCTTGCTTTCCAGCGAAGATTCAGCCTCTGCTGGTCCGGTGGGAGCCTCGTCTTGGATTTTGGCTTGACAGTGCGATTGTGTATGAGCTCTCAACCATCAAAGGGGAGGTTCTTCACGAAGATTTGCATTACGCATCTGAGACAGATCCACCAAATGGAGATGGATTTCCCTTTGGATGTTTGTAATTCAGCAGAGTGCGACCATCCTCGAGTTGCTTACGGCAAGATGATCTCTGCTGATCAGGGGGAAATACCTCCTCGTTGAACATTGTCGATGGTGTCAGAGCTCTCCACCTCGAGGGTGATGTCTTGCCGGGGTAAGTGTTTTCACAAAGATCTGCATTGTAGGAATCATGAAAAACTTGATGATCAAATTAACAATAAACTCAAGTCAAAAGAAGGAGATTATTGTTTGAGAAAGGTCTAAGATAAAAATCGATCAGATCTCAAAATAACTAATAGGCACAGGTCTTTGTAAAATCTAAATATGAATCAATAGATATCAATTCATCTTTCGAAACATCACGGTCATCACTAAGTGTTATAGATTTTGCGAAATCAGATGATAAAAGAACCCCAAAAACAACATAAATAAAACTTCTATCAGATTCGAAAAATAGCCAGAGGCTAATCAAATTGCCACCACGCATTGAAAGATCTGACTATCATTAGGGATTAATATCAATTATCTTCAAAACATCAACAAGCGTAACAGACCCAAAAAAAAAAAAAAATCAGAGAAAGGATATCGATAATCTTTCAAAAACGCCACAAGCGTAACCATATTTGATAAATTCAGATGACAAGAAACCAAAACAAAAAAATCATCAAGAAAATCCATGAGATCTCAAAATAGCAATATGTAAAGTTACGACCATCAAAATAGGATAATAATCAATCAAAAACATCATAGGGCCTAACCAGGTTTCAAGAAATCGGATGATAAAAGAACCCAAAAAGATCGAAATAAACAAGGAAAAAACAATTGTTTTTCAACAGATCTAAACAAAATCGATCGAATTATTCATCAGATCTCGAGCAAACATCAATTTTTTTTTTTTCTGAAACAAAAACGCGAAAAAACTCAAACACAATCTTCAAAAAAAAACAAATTGTTGATAACAAAAATATTCTCAACTTTGAGAGATCCGACAATCCAATAATTTTTTTGAAAATCAAA
>CM018894.1:2147174-2149674 GCA_009663005.1 Actinidia chinensis | reverse complement strand
CTCCACTCATTGAGGCTACTAAGATGATTTTTTTCCCTACATGACAACTAATATGATATTTTCCCACTACTAATATTATGGGGTGTGAGCTTGAGAGATGAAAAAAGAAATCAATGATAGACATCCGCGATGGCCCCCTATGGCCCCCGACGAAAAGTGGTTCTATAGTCTTCACTGCTAGATCTATTGCAGCCCCCAGGAATAGTGAGAAATGCCGTCAGAGCTATTTTTGGAAAACGGCTCTCCGACGGTCAAGTTAGAAGATCAGAAAATATACTTACAGAGAAAGTGTATATTTTCTTTAAGTTCAAAATGAGTACCTTTCCGAGGACAAAGGTTCCCCTTGTATAACACAGCTCGGCGTGTACCTCGACGCGTCAATTGTTGTGTCAATAGGTAGGTGACTGACCCAATCATGCTTCTGAGACTTTATTGATAGCACGCCTCATACCGTAGATGTCTTGTTCCAGGCATGGGGGTTGTTAGAGAAAACTGCACCTGCAAGTTATCCTCTATCCCCTACATATCTCTGGATTGCCGCTGACTATTGTCCATTTGCTAACTTTTGGCACGGTCACTCCACCAAGCTTACTATACAACGACAGCTCGGATGTGATGTAGACTCTTAGTCCAGACGATGTCAGTACATGGTAATGTATCGACCAAGCTCCATTACACATCGTCCCTCTTACCTTGCTTCGTAGTGGTTCTCCCAGCGGTGGTACTTTGAGCGCGGTGCTTGGTTGGCATGCTAATGCCTGCTAACTATTCACCTTCTGTGTGGTTTTGTGATTTCGCTGAACTATTTGAGCCACGCGTCTGGGTTTGATTTTCCCGCGAGTTATTTCAGTACTGGTGTCGAAGTCTCCCTCTTGCCCCTAGGGCTCGTTTGACATGGACGCGCAATTGGGTGGCTGCCCGTGTTCTTATCTCGTTGGTTTCGAAGGTAGTTGCCCGTGCGTGAACCCACGCTCCCACTAAGACACGTTTTGGCTTCCTCCCTGCCTCTTCACCTTCCTTCTTAATTGCGGTCCCTTTGCCTTCCTTCTTAATTGCAATCTCTTTAATTTCCTTCTGCCCCTATTTATTCACAAAGCCTTGAGAGAGTTTTTAGAGAGAGAAAGTGTATCCCCTCCGTTTGTTGCCGCCGTCCGATCACCAACGACTGTTCTCCGACTTTCATATGGTTAATCCCCTCCAGATTCGTTCTTTCTGGTGAGTTTCTGACCTAATCTTTTTTTTTTTGCAATTTTTCTGGGTTCTTTAAACTGGGCCATCCTTGGCTCATTTTTCTTGATGAAATGGGTCTGGGCTACCGTCTCGAATTGAAATCATTGGACTTAGGGTTTTGTCCCCCAGGCCTTTCTGTTGTCGAGATAGGTTCAAAGCAGTAAAAGGGCCTAATAGCGTTTCTTAGAAGGTAGGAAGCAGAATTAGTGGGGCAGAGTTCTGTGCTCACAGCGAGCTTGCATGACTCTGCTCCCAGAAGTCCATCACAACTATTTGTTGGAGATCGTTCTAACTGACTTGTCTTTATTTTTAGAATATGGAGTGCAAATAACCTATTCCCACAACTTGGTCGAACAACTACAACATATTAGGGAAGAGTTGGATGAGCTCTATGTGAGCCTTCTCCTTGCGCGAGCTCTGGCTTGGAAGAAACTTCTGATCATTTTTGATATATCCAAACTTTTGAACGAATCACCATTCAAGGCAACAAACTCTCATGCCGCTAATAAGCAATCTTCTACGAGCAGCAAATGCTCCATAAATATAGTCTTGCTATGTCAGATATTGTAGACTTCAACCTAGTCAGAAAATATTGCCGTGCAACATCTATTCCGTAGGCCGAAGTCAAATCATGGATATCATTTGGATGACTACATTCCCAGTCGATCATATCCATTATCTTGAGACGACTATCCACAAGGATTGCCCAATAGACTCGGTCGTCCCTTAGGAGGGCTGGCTAGCTTGCCTAAAGGAGTTCGACTGACTATCCTACTTAGCTTGAACAATTTTGTACTCTAAACAATTTTGTTTTTGAGCAATTCTGTACTTGAACAATTCTACACTTGAACTATTTTCTGTAATAAATGAATTTTCTTTTTAGACTTCGTTTGCATCTTACTTTCTATTTGAAAGCTTTCATTTTTGGACATTGTCCAAGTATGCTTGCATAAACCTCATGGGACAGAGCTCGAAATTCACACATAGTTCGGCTAACTCTTCCTTAAAATATTTTGCTAAGTGTACTTAGATAATACTCAAGGAACAGAGCTTGGAATTCACATTGAGTTTGGCTAACTCCTCCCTAAAATTATTTTTGTTGAGTATACTTGAGCAAAACCTCATGGGACAGAGTTTAAGGCTCGCTCAGAGCTCGGCTTCCTCTTCCCTAAAATTTTTGCTATGTATACTTGAGCAAACCTCATGGGATAGAGTTCAGGACTCGCATAGAGCTCGGCTAACGCTTTCCTAAATTTTTTGCTAAGTATAC
>CM018894.1:2134674-2137174 GCA_009663005.1 Actinidia chinensis | reverse complement strand
TTGTAAACATAGTATTTTTGTATATTAATTTTTCCTAGCATTTTTGTATTTCACATAATGTCTGTAATTAATATAGGTTCTACGTATGTAAATCTAATAAGTAAAGTTAATATTGTTCATTAACCAATAAAACTGACATTGGCAAAATATGTGCAACTTCTAAATTTAAAACTCCAATATAATTAACCCCTTTATTGACTTTTGAATAGGATATATATTTTGAGATACCTCAAAATATAATAATGAACCAACAATATCAAAGGAATGGAGTATTTATATTTGAATTGTTTGTTTTATAGTTTTCTAACTTCGAAGTTTTTTTTTTTGATGGGTCCAGATGTAGACACCTCATTTTGAATTTTCAGTCCTCTTTTAGGCCCAAACCGAGTCCAAAACTGCACGCCCAAGCCCGAGTGGGGCAGTCCAAAACTTTTTAAGAGTCATATTGTTGTTTTCTTAAAAAATTAAATTCTTCAAAAATGAGACATACAAAATAAGACAAACAAAATATATAAAATGTGATATGTGGAATCGGACCGGGGAGACTAACACTGTCTCCACTCCAAAATCGGTCGAAATTTAATTTTATTACCTAAACTGACTCTTATCGAAAAAAAAATGAGAAAATCCATTCTTGATGAAGCGGGGTGCCGTCAGAGCGAGATAATTTGCTATCCGTGCATCCAAGATCAATTATTAAATGTGATATTCAATCATCTTTCAAGCTGTCCAACCTTTGAAACCGGATGGGTCCATCTTAGCTCTCTAGACTCGTGGTTGGTTGTTGCCCTTCTATCAACATGTGGTTAGATTTGTTTATTTTGTTTTAGCATTCATGTCATTTAATTGAACCAACAAATAATATACTTTTATTAATAATCTTTCGAGATTTTTTGCACATCACAAGATCTCAATATATTTTTGTATACAAAATTTTCAAAATTATTAAAAACAATCTAAATTAAAAATATAAACTTTTTTTTTACTGTAGTACAACATGTCATGATGCCATGTATAATCAAGAAATTTCCTTCAACCAGTTTTTATTTTAGTTCTGAGCTTCTGAATATCAACATCCAATTGCCAGGTAGTAGTAAAGAAATGCATACTCAGGAGATTTGATTCACTCCCATGACAACCGCCATTCTGCATTAAAATAGGATCAGTCTGCAATTTAGTACTGAGATTCTGAATATCAACATCCAATTGCCAGGTAGTTGTAAAGAAATGCATATAGCTCAGCAGCTAGGAGAGTGGTCTTGAGGTGTATTTCGAACTCATCTCTTATGTTTAGGTGTCTTACCCTAACACTTATTAGTATATATGTCTATTTATATTTGGTTTACTAATCAATGTGGAATTAAGTGTTTTCACTAAATTCTTGCTAGTTCAATTAGCGTAGTTTGAAGTTCAAATTTCTAATTCATCTCTCATCGGTTTTGAAGAATCATTTTATGGTTTTGAAGACCACATATAGGAGTTTACAAGTCCATTTTTTTTATCAAAAAAGATGATTGAAAAGCCTCTTTAAAGTTGGCTCAAAGTTGGCCAAATACTTGGTTCAAAATCTATTATTGTTTTTTACAATACTGTAAATTTTCTCATAAATAAATTTTATACAATGAAAGAATTTTTTTCATCATATTAATTAGTCAATCGTTAAATAACTTGTTTAATGGGTGAGCAAATCCAAAAAATTACTCAAGGAAAAGTAGACTTATTTTTTGGCTTACAAGCCAAAAAGCCAAAAACAAGGTTTCCAAACAAGGCCTAAACTTCGTTAGAGTTTGCAAAATGCGCATCCTGAAGTGTAGTTGACTTGTAGGTGCGGACAACTACTTTTCCTGAAATATGCAACCACCACGCACGTCAGCCACGTGTCAACTACTGTTCTCTCTTTTATCGGCACATTTTAAAATTTAGACGAAGAAAAATTTGTAAAAATCAAAATTTATAGTTAAATTCTCTTGATTATGCAGAATTCACATGCTCAAGTAAATATAAACTATTCATTTTGAATTGTAAGAATATTTTTTTGTTCAAATTATGAGAGGGATAGTAGTATTTTTCCTCTCTTAACTTTCTTTCTTTTTATCAATAAAGTAAAAATATTATTAAAAAATAATAAATCAAAAGTACAGTAAAAAATAAATGTACGAGAGAGTTATAAAAAATTACATATTAGAGAGCTGATCATACGGCTCACGCCAGTGGTATTAGCACGGGCGTGCCTACGTGGTCGCGCCACATCCACCCATTTGAGGGTAGATGAGACAAAATTATATATATATTTTTTAAGTTCCATCTACCCCCATAAAGAAAAATTATTGGGGGAAAAATGGTGATTGTGGTGCGGCCACGTAAGCACGCCCGTGATAATACCACGAGCACGAGCCCGTCTGATCAGCTCTCTTACATATTATTTTAACACTGCAACTGAGAAAAACTGAATACACACCTCAGCCTCACAAAATAAGTTGAACTATATAAATTGGCAAGA
>CM018894.1:2119674-2122174 GCA_009663005.1 Actinidia chinensis | reverse complement strand
AAAATTTTCCTTGGTTCGAAAATGGTCTTCCTCATCTCAAGTTTTCCCATTTCAAACTTCACCAAAGTTTCTAGGGTACAATTAGACACTAAGGGACAACTATAACCCAAAATGAAGAAGAAATAAACATCAAAACAAAAAGGATCTAAGATTTGAAACTCAAAACCCTAACAATTTAAAATTTTACAAATTTCAAATCAAAACACTTCAATCTCTTAATGTGGAGCTTCAAGCTCCAAACCTTATCTAATTGGGACTCATTGAATCATCTAAACCCAACTTAACCCCTCTTAGGTACATCAAAACCAAAAGCCCCAAAATCCTCAACCTATACATACAACTCATACATATATCTAAAATGTTTAGGTGTTACTTGCTTCAAGCTTAATGGTATCTCCCAAATGTTTTCTGGCCTGGTGTTGATGATCTACCAAGCTTTTCTCCACTCCAATTTTCTCCTTCTTCTTCATTTTTCTTCTCTTCTCTCTCTCTCTGTGCATGAGTATGTGTGGTGTGTAATGTATGTGTGTATATGAGCCAAACACATGGGAAATAATCCCATGTGCCCTCTTCTAAGACTTTTGATACAACCTTGCTCCCAATTGGCTACTTAAATCCCTAAACTAATAAAAATAATCATATTAATTAACATACAAGTGATAATTCACGTAACTAAAGGACATCAATGGGGTCGGGGTATTACATTCTTCCTTCCTTAATAATGTTTGATCCCCAAACTTGACGCAAGTCGCCATTCAAACAAAAAAGGATAACGTACCCAAATTTCATCTTCGCGTTCCCAAGTAGACTCCTCTCATGTATGACTCTACCATGAGACTATTACTAATGGAATGACCTTGTTTTTAAGAATTAGGTCGCGGCGATCCAAAACCTCGATCAGCTTTTTAATGTAGCTTAAGTCTTCACTCACGTCCAAAGGATAGTGACTAATTACTTGTATGAGGTCGTGAACATACTTTTATAGCATCGAAACATGAATGTATGATAGCTCCGGTGGAAGAGCAATGCGGTAAGCAACGGTTCAGACTCATTGAAGAATTTCAAATGATTGATCCCATCTTTGTTTTAACTTCCCTTTTTTGCCAAAATGATTAATCCCCTTGGAAGAAGATACCTTCAAGAATACATGGTTCCCCTCCTTAAACTCTAAGTCTCATCTCTGAATGTCTGCATAACTCTTTGGGTGATTCTGGGTAGTTTGAAGTCTTTATTGAATCACTTTGTTCTTGTTGGTTGTCAACTAAACAATCTTTGGTCCCAAAATCTGTCGTTCCCCAACTTCGGTCCAATAGACGGGAAACCTATATTTTCTTCCATTAAGTGCTTCATATGGTGCCATTGCGATGCTTGCATGCAAGCTATTATTGTAAGCGAACTCCACGAGTGACAAATGTGTTTCCTTATTTCCTTGAAAGTCTAGTATGCATAGCCGTAACATGTCTTTTAGAGTCTAGATAATCTTTTCTGATTATCCGTCCATTTGTAGATGAAAAGTAGTGCTAAAGTTCAATTCGATGACTAAAGCCTGTTGTAAACTCTTCCAAAACTTTGACACAAAAATTGAATCTCAATCTGACACTATCGAGACTAGCGTACTGTGAAGTCGTACAATTTTCGCAATGTAGAGGGTCACGTACTTCGATACATAATTTTCATTGGTAAAAAGTGCGCTGCCTTAGTGAAGCAATCCATAATGACCCAAATGGCATTACATCCCCGTGGTGAGTTCAGTAATCCAATAACAAAATCCATAGTGATGTGCCCCCATTTCCATTTCGGTATCGGTAAAGGTTGTAATAGTCTCGCCAATTTTTGGTGCTCTACTTTGACTTGTTGGCATTGTAGGCATCGTGACATGAATTCAGTTATCTCTTTCTTTATTCCCGACTACCAAAATGTTCCTCTCAAATCTCAATACATCTTCGTTCTTCTTGGATGCATCGTGAACTTTGTATTGTGAGCTTTCTCTAAAACTTGTCTCTTGATCTCTAGTATGTTTGGAATGCACAAGTGGTCTTGAATTTAAGTGCTCCGTTTTGTAAGGTAAAATCAAGCTTGGGATTCACTCCCATTTCTTCATAAACCTTCCACAAGTATGGGTCTTCCTATTGTCGTTGTTTTATAACTTCTATCAACGTTGGCTGAGCAATTATGGTTATAATCATCATGTTGGTGCCCAGTACAACAATTTCAATTTCTGCTCCCTCCAATTCGATGAACAATGGTCATTGTGATGTAATAAGACAAGCTAGATTAGAGGTTGACTTTTAGCTCAAAGTGTCGACTATAACATTGGCTTTACTTGGATGATACTGAATGAGGATATCATAATCTTTAATTAATTCAAGCCATCTCTGATGTCTCATGTTCAGTTTCTTTTGGGTGAAAAGGTACTTCAAACTTTTGTGCTTGGTGAAGATCTCACACGTAACTCCATACAAGTAATGGCGCCAAAGTTTCAAGGCAAACACCACTGCTG
>CM018894.1:2102174-2104674 GCA_009663005.1 Actinidia chinensis | reverse complement strand
TCAGATTCTAAGTATTTTACCAATGATAAAATAAAATCTCTCAATAAGAATACACAACAAAATCTCAGCACTTTCTCAAGCTTTCAAAGAATCATCTTCGTCAATGACAACTTATGATTTATATAGAGAAATTCTTGAGCACCATGGCCAATATGGTCTTTTTGCATTTGTCCAAATTTTTCATCTTGTAATCCAATGTCAAAACATGTGTGATGAAAAATTAAACCAAAGTGTTTAAAACTTGTGTGTTGAAACATGTGCAAATGATATAATGTCCAAAGTTAAGATTGACAAAATGACACAAAAAAAAATGCAGATTTTCTGATCTAAAAATTTATGAGGTGGAAAGGCTCAAAAAGGCATTGAAGACAAAAGTTTAATTTTTATTAATTTATAAACATGTATATATATGAGCTTCCTGTCCAATTCACAAAAATATCACATTAATTTGGAAATCTCTGTAAAAGATTATAGCTTAAAATAGTAAACTCATGTAATATTCCAGAGAGCCCAAAAAAGCTCAAAAAAATTATAAAAAAATAAATGAATTAAATTTTATTAATTTCAGTAAATATGTATAATATCTAGTTATCTTTCCAAGCAAAAGATTACCGCTTATTTTGATATCTAGAGAGAGAATTAATATTTAAATAGTAAACTCCCCCCCCCCCCGTATACAATTCCAAAAGCAAAAATTTTTCATACTTAGAAAAGTTTTCACAGCTTTTGAAATATGAGCACAATCCACCAATAACTCCTTGAATATAAATTATTTAAATTTTATTCAAACATAAAAATGTATATATTTGTTCTATATTTCTAACAAAAAAAGAATCAATCCTTTGGAGTTGTGTCGAAATGTTTTGTTGAAAAACTAAGCACTACTCCACAGAATCTTAAACCCTATTAAAAACTAACTTAAGTTTTTTTGACTAAAGCATTCACACATGAAAAATATTAAGCACTATTATAATAAAACTACCTCACTGTTTCATCAAAACAGGAAACATCAACGGATTTGAATAAATACTTTATTAACCCTCAGATTAACATTATTCCCCCTTTTGAATACTTGTTTAAATCTCATATTAACAAAGCCCAATTTTCCAGTCAGCATTCAAATGTTGAAAATGGCCTTCAACTAGCATTCAAATGCTCGAACATTAATTCTACCGTTCAAACCCTAAGAACACCTAATTTTCAGCTCTCGGGACTATCGAACACTGCATAGAGGCGTTCGAACCCTAACCTTCCATTTTTTTTCTCCTCGTTCGAACCCTGTTTCCTTTACAATTATGGCGTTCAAATATTAAGGCTTAAATCCTGGTTTTTCTTCATAGTGTTCGAATGCTGGATCATGCCCATTTTTGGCATTCGAACGCCCAGTGTAACTTCCTGATTTCTCTTCCTTGTGTTTGAACACTGGTTTTTTCATGCAATGAGCGTTCAAATGCTCAGTGTAATTTAAGTCTTCTTTGACTTTTTCTCCTCCTCTTCTTAGTCTATTTTGTAGCTCTTGGAGTCCATATCTCGCCAGACTCGTTAGAAGTGAACTTGTACACTTTTGTAAGATCTTTCCAATAATGTATCTTCCATTCCATTTTGAGCCTCAATAAGTGTGCCCGCACTCCGAATCACTTTTATAGCTCCAAATCTTTCTTTTTATCAATATTTACCTACAATATACTCAAACACGACTTGAAGTATGAAACACGATAAAAAGACATAATTAACCTAATCTAGGGCCAACTCAGGTTAGTTTAATGGTGCTTAAACTATAATTATGTAGTCTAATCATCTATGCAATGACAATATTTTGTGGACAGTGTCTAACACAAAATATAGTTGGAGCATTTGGAATATGTAATATGTTTGGAGGACATGGATAGCTTAAGTATTAAATTGGGAGTATTGAACCATTCAATGGAATTTTTCAAGGGTTAAATTAGATTTCCAAATATTGTAGACTAAGGATTTGAGTATGATCTTATTGGTAGAATTGAAATGAAATCTCAGATAAATTGTGAAGTTGCAATATAATTTAGCAATTGATAAAGGTAAATTGCAGACCTTAGGAAGAAATTTTATCATGTCATTTTAGTATTTGTGGCTATAAAGTCAATGTGGAGGCTCATAATCAGATATAATCTTATAAGCACAAAATTCTTCTTATTGTGGACTAAATTGAGTTATATAGATTCAGAATTCTAGCAAAAGCGTGCAAGAAATATTTGAAGAATTAAATGTAAACCCTAATTGATATGATCAGTGATTGAATGTGAAGTATGGATAATGTAGACTCTTTATGTTAGAAATAAAATTCTTTAGGTATGACTTATATTTTGTTATCTTACTACTACGTTGAATTATTAAGATGGATTGGGTTGAACCATGGACAGAGTAAACAATATAAATACGACGTTGACCAAGTTGGAGGACCAAACTTTTTAAGAAGGGAATAATGTAATACCCCAAACTCATAAATTTTTTTATTTATATA
>CM018894.1:2099254-2102074 GCA_009663005.1 Actinidia chinensis | reverse complement strand
TCAATCTTGGTGTGTGGGTGTAGTAAGAGAAAACTTTGTCGTGCAAGTTAGCCTCTGACTATGATATGCCGTTGAGACTTGTGCCGACCGTTATGGGTCAACCGAGCTCCGGCGCAAAGCCAAGCTTGCTCCGGAATTAATACTTGATCTTTTGTTCCCTTACACCTACTACGGAATTAATACTTGATCTTTTGTTCCCTTACACCTACTATGATAATGGGAACACCCAATAATGTTTCCATTACTACAGCCGCTATTCTTTTACTATATGAAAATCCTTCATGACTATTAGATGTGCATAGCTATTTTGATCACCTAATGTCAGAAGTCTTGAACATAGTTTCATTTATTGTGTTGATGGTTTTAATTTTACTTTTGTTGTTGTTATCTTCTACCTATTGGATTGAATGAGGAAGAGCAGTTAGATTCGAATATTTGGTGCGACATTGAAATATTAACAAAAAACTAATGATATCATTATTGGGATGGAAAACATGTGGGTTTGCTGTGATTCTAAGCCCTAAACAAGTTGGATGGCTGTGGTAACGGGGAGATGGCGACGGACTGGTGGTGTGGTGGTTTGTGTAGTGGATCTGAGTGGTGGAGGGTTTTGGAGTGGCCAGCATGGTGGAGGGGCTGGGGACGGTTGTGATGGAGAAGGGCTGGTGAGTGTGGGCTGGTGGTAGGGGGAGGTGGGTCCGGAGAGAATATAAATTTGGCTTTTGTTTAAATTAGTAATTTGAGGACTGGATCTTATTCTATGGTAATCAACACGAATGATAATGATGTTTATCTACTTTCTTACTATATTTTAGGGAACTATTTCAAATTTGCAATAGAGGAATCAGGTTTCACGTATCAACCACATGGGAAGAGAACCATGTCCTTTCCAATTAGACTCATAGGCCAAACTATCAAACTTACTACTGTAACATTTTTTTACCCAGTGTTCTAAAAATCGTTAGGCGGTAAGCAGGCGGCTAGCGGGGGCCTTGTTCCTAGGCGGGACCTAGCGCCTAGGCGGTTATTTATTTATTTAGATAATTAATATTTATTAAAAATAATAATAAATGACCAAATATCAAATTCTAATAAAGAAATAATATTAAAATAGTAGAGTTTAACTGTTTAATGTTGAATAATACTAAGAGGAAGATATAAATGACAATTTAAGTCTCTAAAATACATAGAGATTAAAAACTAGATCTCTAAAATGCGCTAGGCGGTAAACGGGAGCCGGGGGGCCAGCGCCTAAGTGGGGTCGGGGCGGCCGGGGGGCCTAGCCGGCCGATTTTTAAAACAGTGTCTTTACCTAACTCTCAATTATTTGGATTCTAATTTCCAAAACCAAGTTTTTTTTTTTGAAAGCACAAATTTGCACAACTTAAGGCCTAAAGTCCAATGTAAAACTTGTAGCTTGATTCAAACCGTGTCTTCTGGTTCGAAGTTCTGTTTTCCAAGTACCTCTTGCCAAAAATACGTGAGTTTGGTAAACAAGTTAAAAATTTGTTTAAATTTAAGAAATTTGATTCAAATCATTATCGAAACTAATTTTGTTTTTTTCTTGTAAAGTACCCATTTCGGTACCAAGGTAAGGCAGATACGTCGGGGTCCTGCTTGGGCAAAACGGTAAAAACAACTCCAACATGATATAGGCAACTTCATCAGCCGACTAAAATCCAAGTAATTTTATCTTATTTCCTATAAAATTAAGTTCATACCACGTAATGAAGTTGTTTTTGTTCACCTCGTACGACTTGAAGGTATGAGCTGAGCTATGTACCAATCAATCGGATACTATATGTTTTTGACAATGAGGGCTGGACTTTTATTGTCTTTGTTTTGTTGGGTTTTGTATTTGAGTATTCGTATCATTTACCCCAAGCACATGGAAGCGGACAAACAGGTCCCACAATAATTGTCGCCCTCCATGGATCTTCAACTTTTAGCAATTTAGAAATAGGACCAAAATGTTCATGGATGGTGAAGCTTTTGTGATTATCAGCAATAAATTGTTGAAGTTTAATTTAATTTAAGAGGTTAGCAAGCTTTAAGAATATATTCGAGTTTGGTTTGGTTTATCGACTTTTAATTGAGTCGAGTTCGAGTAATTTTAATTTTTTAAATATTATAAGTTTATTGAGTCGAATAGTAAATTATTCAAAATTGATTTGAAAACTTAGTGAGTTTTAAAAAGATGTTTGAGTCGAATTGATCTCAAACAAACTTTTAACAAGGCAACCACGAGCCGAGCTCGGTTTGTTTATCACTCCTACAGAAATATGATCAAAAGGTTCATGCTTGTACAAATGAAGCTTGTTTTTTTTTTTTTTCTTTTGATGAGAAAAGTCTGAAAATAAAAAAAAATCTAATTTAAAAAAAAAACAATAAAAACAATAAAAAATAATTTGTATTCCATGAATTAGCTATATTTTTTGTCTTTAATGTATTTTTTTAAAACTTGAACAAATACATTTTTAGATTCTTCTCGTCGAGAGAAATTTAAAAAATATATAAATTTTGATCAAACAAGATGAAAAATCCAAAAATTAAAACAAATAAAAAAATCTCAAAAACAATTAAGCCAAATTAATCCTAAATAGGCCTATATCTATATAACAGGACAACAAACAAACTTTTAATTTATTTTTGAATCTTTTTCAATAGAAATAAGATACTTAGTGGTTGGACAGAACGCACTACACCGTGCGGTGAGTTCAAGATTGATCCGATCTCTGAGTTCAACAACGTAATTTATATCGTTCATATTATAAGACTCATCGAGCATATCATCTATAAAAAAATTCAAGTTAAACTATA
>CM018894.1:1829978-1844978 GCA_009663005.1 Actinidia chinensis | reverse complement strand
TGTCTTTTGCCTGAAAGATGCAAGTCATGGTATGTAAGATTAGGAAATAAGACTCAGGGGCCCCCGCTGCCACAAATTATGACGTAGACTCTGCCTCTTGGGCAGACCTTAGGAAAGCACCCCTCCAAAGTGCATTGGAAGTCAACAACATAGGCCATGCCCATTGATCCCGTCCAGATAAGTATGTTAAAAGGTGCCTCATTTGTGCATATTTATTCATTGGTTTGGGGTACTCTTTTTATCTACTTTTGATGTGGGATTGTAGACTAAATTATTTTTTGTTTTTTTTTCTCTGCTTTCTTAAAAAGTGGATGGATCAAACATGGCTATGTGAAGTTGAAATCTCTCATTATTGTAATATTCACTTGTTGGAAGGGTAGACCATACTTCCAGCCAGTGAACATTTTCAAAACAAACGCAATGAACCATTTGCAACAAGAAGGTTCGCTTTGTCGTTGAAAGTGAACGTTCCTGTCCAAAGGATATTCATAAATAGTTCATTTAACCACTTCTGGATTAGCTTCGATATGTGGATCTAAGCCTTGAATTATAACGTAAAATTTACATATAAACCTGCCCAAAAGAGGAAGCCAAGAGAAAGGGCAGAACAATAACAAAAGGAGAGAGCACACAAATTCACAACACTGATTACACCATAACAGTGGAAATTCAGCACTGGCAGTAAAAAGCTCCTATTATTTCACCAAAAACTCCAAGCTTTTCCCGTCTTTCTTCTTGTGATTGACTTGGATAACGGTTTTGTTTCCGAATAAGGCACCTCTATGTCAGTACTTTCAGGCAGCTGATGAGTTGCAAAAAATTTTATGCATAAAAACATAAAATGATTGTATTATTTTTAAAAAAAAGAGTAATAAAAAAGTTTTGGAAGAATGAGGGTTTGGTAAACAAAAAATTAAAGAAGAAAAAACTTTAAAAAGTGAGAATATATTGAATGAAAGAAAAATAATTTTTTGGAGAATTATTTTTTAGAAAAAAAATAGTAAAAAGGTAGGTGTTTTTTTAAAGAAAAATATATAAAACAATACAAAAGAGACTCTTTTCAAATGCAAAAAAAAATATTCAAAAAATATTAATTGAGGAAATAACCCTTTTATATTTCAAAAAAAGAAAAAAAAGCAAATAAGGGATTGTTTTAGAAAATAAATAAAAAAACAAAAAAGAAAATCAAAAATGAAAAAATGTTATGCAAAATATTTTATGCATAAAAAAATAAAATAATTTTATTATTTTTTAAAAAAAGAGAAATAGAAAAGTTTTGGAAGAATGAGTGTTTGGTAAACAAAAAATTAAAGAAGAAAAAATTTAAAAAGTGAGAATGTGTTGAATGAAAGAAAAACAAATGATTTTTTTTTTTGGAGAACTAATTTTTAGAAAAAAAAATAGTAAAAAGGTAAGTGTTTTTTTAAAGAAAAATACATAACATAATATAAAAGAGACTCTTTTAAAATATAAAAAAATATTAATTCAGGAAATAAGTCTTTAATTTATCAAAAAATAAACAAATAGAAGAAGGGAAGGTTTTAGAAGAAAAAAAAAAGGAAAATCAAGGAAGAAAATATTTTATGCCCAAAAAGATATTTTTTTAAAAAAATAAAATGAATGCATTACTTTGTAAAAGTTTTGTAAGAATGAGGGTTTGGTAAACAAAAAATCAAAGAAGAAAAAATTTAAAAAGTGAGAATGTGTTGAATAAAAGAAAAACAAATGAATTTTTTTTGGAGAACTAATTGGTAGAAAAATAATAGTAAAAAGGTAGGTGTTTTTCTAAAGAAAAATATATTAAAAAAATACAAAAAAGACTCTTTTAAAATGCAAAAAAATATATTTAAAAAATATTAATTGAGGAAATAAGTCTTTAATTGATCAAAAAATAAAAAATAATAGAAGAAGGGATTCTTTTAGAAAACAAAAAAAAATCAAGGATGAAAAAATGTTAGGCAGAAACTTTTATGCATAAAAAAATAAAATGATTGTATTATTTGTTTAAAAAAAGAGCAATACAAAAGTTTTGGAAAATCGAGGGTTTGGTGAACAAAAAAATAAAGAAGAAAAAATTTAAAAATTAAGAATGTGTTGAATGAAAGAAAAAGAAAGCAATTTGTTTTGGAGAATTAATTTTTAGAAAAAAAATTAGTTAAAAGGTAGGTGTTTTTTAAAAGAAAAATTCATAAAAAAATGCAAAAAATATATTTAAAAAATATTAATTGAGGAAATAAGTCTTTAATTTATCAAAAAATTAAAAAAATAGAAGAAGGGATTATTTTAGAAAATAAAAAAAATCAAGGATTAAAAAATGTTATGCAAAATTTTTATGCATAAAAAAATAAAATGATTGTATTAGTTTTTAAAAAAATGGGCAATAAAAAAGTTTTGAAAAAATGAGGGTTTGGTAAACAAAAAATCAAAGAAGAAAAATAAATAATTTTTGTAGGAGAATTAATTTTTAGAAAAAAAATAGTAAAAAGGTATGTGTTTTTTGAATGTAAAATACATAAAAAATGCAAAAAATATATTTAAAAAATAATAATTGAGGAAATAAGTCTTTAATTTATCAAAAAAAAAAATAGAAGAAGGGATTATTTTAGAAAATAAATAAAAACATAAAAAAATAAAATGATTGTATTAGGTTTTAAAAAAATGGGCAATAAAAAAGTTTTGAAAAAATGAGGGTTTGGTAAACAAAAAATCAAAGAAGAAAAACTTTAAAAAGTGAGAATTTGTTAAATGAGAGAAACTCAAATAAATTGTTTTTGGAAAATTAATTTTAAGAAAAATATATAAACAAATACAAAAGAGACTCTTTTAAAATGCCAAAAAATATATTTCAAAATTATTAATTGAGGAAATAAGTATTTAATGTTTAAATAAATAAAAAATAATA
Organism: Actinidia chinensis; assembly: GCA_009663005.1. NCBI lineage: Eukaryota > Viridiplantae > Streptophyta > Magnoliopsida > Ericales > Actinidiaceae > Actinidia > Actinidia chinensis. Next base: position 1,842,076 of record CM018894.1, on the reverse strand, counting down.
GAAGAAGGGATTGTTTTAGAAAAAAAAAATCAGGGATGAAAAAATGTTAGGCAAAAACTTTTATTCATAAAAAAATAAAATGATTGTATTATTTTTTTAAAAAAAGAGCAATACAAGCATTTTGGAAGATTGAGGGTTTGGTGAACAAAAAAATTAAGAAGAAAAAATTTAAAAATTGAGAATGTTTTGAATTAAAGAAAAACAAAGGAATTTTTTTGGAGAATTAATTTTTAGAAATAAAATCGTAAAAAAGTAGGCATTTTTTTAAAAGAAAAATACATAAAAAATGCAAAAAATATTAATTGAGAAAATAAGTCTTTAATTTATCAAAAAAATAACAAAATAGAAGAAGGGATTATTTTAGAAAATAAATAAAAAAATAAAAAAAATCAAAGAATGTTATGCATAAAAAAATGAGGGTTTGGTAAACAAAAAATCAAAGAAGAAAAATAAATAAATTGTTTTTGGAGAATTAATTTTTAGAAAAAAAATAGTGAAATGGTAGGTGTTTTTTTAAAGTAAAATACATAAAAATGCAAAAAATATATTTAAAAAATAATAAATGAGGAAATAAGTCTTTAATTTATCGAAAAATAAAAACCAAATAGAAGAAGGGATTATTTTAGAAAATAAATAAAAACATAAAAAAAAAAATCAAGGCTTAAAAAATGATATGCAAAAAATTTATGGCATAAAAAAATGAGTATTAGGTTTTAAAAAAATGAGGGTTTGGTAAATAAAAAATCAATGAAAAAAAACTTTAAAAAGTGAGAATTTGTTAAATGAGAGAAAAACAAATAAATTATTTTGGGAGAATTAATTTTTAGAAAAATAATAGTAAAAAGGTAGGTGTTTTTTAAAGAAAAATATATAAACAAATACAAAAGAGACTCTTTTAAAATGCCAAAAAATATATTTCAAAATTATTAATTGGGGAAATAAGTATTTAATGTTTAAATAAATAAAAAATAATAGAAGAAGGGATTGTTTTAGAAAAAAAAAATCAGGGATGAAAAAATGTTTGGCAAAAACTTTTATTCATAAAAAAATAAAATGATTGTATTATTTTTTTAAAAAAAGAGCAACACAAACATTTTGGAAGATTGAGGGTTTGGTGAACAAAAAAATTAAGAAGAAAAAATTTAAAAATTGAGAATGTTTTGAATTAAAGAAAAACAAAGGAATTTTTTTGGAGAATTAATTTTTAGAAATAAAATCGTAAAGAAAAATACATAAAAAATGCAAAAAATATATTTACAAAATATTAATTGAGAAAATAAGTCTTTAATTTATCAAAAAATAAAAAAAGGGAAAAGGAACTATTCTAGAAAATAAAAAATAAAAAATAAAAAAAACAAAGGATTAAAAAATGTTATGCAAAAGATTTTATGCATAAAAGAAGAAAATGATTATGTTAGGTTTTAAAGTTTTGGAAAAATGGGGGTTTGGTAAACAAAAAATCACAGAAGAAAAACTTTAAAAAGTGAGAATTTGTTGAATGAGAGAAAAACAAATAAATTGTTTTTGGATAATTAATTTTTAGGAAAACAATTGTAAAAAGTAGGTGTTTTTTAACGGAAAATATATAAACAAATACAAAAGAGACACTTTTAAAATGCAAAAAAATATATTTAAAAATTATTAATTTAAAAAATAAATATTAATTTATCAAAAAACAAATAATAGAAGAAGGATTGTTTTACAAAATAAAAAAAAATCAAGGATGAAAAAATGTTGGGCAAAAACTTTTATTCATAAAAAAATAAAATGATTGTATTATTTTTTTGAAAAAAGAGCAATACAAAAGTTTTGGAAGATTGAGGGTTTGGTGAACAAAAAAATAAAGAAGTAAAAATTTAAAAATTAAGAATGTGTTGAATGAAAGAAAAACAAAGCAATTGTTTTTCGAGAATTAATTTTTAGAAAACAATTAGTAAACATGTAGGTATTGTTTTAAAGAAAAATACATTAAAAAATGCAAAAAATATATTTAAAAAACATTATTTGAGAAAATAAGTCTTTAATTTATCAAAAAATAAAAATAAATAGAAAAAGGGATTATTTTAGAAAATAAAAAATAAAATAAAACAAAATCAAAGGATTAAAAAATGTTATGCAAAAACTTTTATGCATAAAAAAAGAAAATGATTATGTTAGGTTTTAAAAAAATGGGCAATAAAAAAGTTTTTGAAAAATGAGGGTTTGGTAAACAAAAAATCAAAGAAGAAAAACTTTAAAAAGTGAGAATTTGTTGAATGAGAGAAAAACAAATAAATTATTTTTGGAGAATTAATTTTTAGAAAAATAATAGTAAAAAGGTAGGTGTTTTTTAAAAAAGAATATATAAACAAATACGAAAGAGACTCTTTTAAAATGCAAAAAAATATATTTTAAAAATATTAATTGAGGAAATAAGTCTTTAATTTATCAAAAAATAAAAAATAATAGAAGAGGGGATTGTTTAAGAAAAAAAAAATTCAAGAATGAAAAAATGTTATGCAAAAACTTTATATGCATAAAAACATAAAATGATTGAACAAAAAATCAAAGAAGAAAAAATTTAAAAATTGAGAATGTGTTGAATGAAAGAAAAAGAAAGGAGTTGTTTTGGGAGAATTAATTTTTAGAAAAAAAATAGTAAAAAGATAGGTATTTTTTTATAGAAAAATAAATAAAAAATACAAAAAATATATTTAAAAAATATTAATTGAGGAAATAAGTCTTTAATTTATCAAAAAATAAAAAAATATAAAAAGGGATTATTTTAGAAAATAAATAAAAACATAAAAAAAATCAAGGATTAAAAAATGTTATGCCTAAAAAAATAAAATGATTGTAAAAAATTATGAAAAAATGGGCAATAAAAAAGTTTTTAAAAAATGAGGGTTTGGTAAACTTAAAATCAAAGAATAAAAACTTTAAAAAGTGAGAATTTGTTGAATGAGAGAAAAACAAATAAATTTTTTTTGGAGAATTATTTTTTAGAAAAACAATAGTAAAAAGGTCGGCATTTTTCAAAGAAAATATATGTAAACAAATACAAAAGTGACTCTTTTAAAATGCGAAAAATAATATTAATTGAGAAAATAATTTTTTAATTTATTAAAAAATAAAAGAATAGAAGAAGGGAATGTTTTAGAAAAAAAAAAAGGAAAATCAAGGATGAAAAAATTTTATGCATAAAAAATATTTTTTTAAAAAAATATAAAATGAATATATTACTTTGTAAAAAAAAGTGAAATAAAAAATTTTTGAAAGAATGAGGGTTTGGTAATCAAAAACTCAAAGTGAAAAAAATTTAAAAAGTGAGAATGTATTGAATGAAAGAAAAACAAAGAAATTGTTTTTGGAGAATTAATTTTTATAAAAACAATTATAAAACGATAGTTTTTTTTTAAAATAAAAATACATAAAAAAATGAAAACAATATATTTAAAAAATATTAATTGAGAAAATAAGTCTTTAATTTATTGAAAAATAAAAAAATAATAGAAGAAGGGATTGTTTTAGAAAAAAAATAAAAAAAACAAAAAAAAAATCAAGGATGAAAAAATGTTATGCAAAAACTTTTATGCATAAAAAAATAAATTTTTTTGAAAAAAGAGCAATACAAAAATTTTGGAAGATTGAGGGTTTGGTAAATAAAAAATCAAAGAAGAAAAAAATTTAAAAATTTAAAAAGTGTTCAATGAAAGAAAAAGGAAGGCATTCTTTTTGGAGAATTAATTTTTTAGAAACAAAATTTTAAAAAGGAAGGTATTTTTTTAAAGAAAAATACATATAAAATGCAAAAAATATATTTAAAAAATATTAATTGAGGAAATAAGTCTTTAATTTATCAAAAAATAAAAAAATAGAAGAATTTTAGAAAACAAATAAAAAAAATCAAGGATTCAAAAATGTTATGCAAACATTTTATGAATAAAAAAATGGGCAATAAAAAAGTTTTGGAAAAATGAGGGTTTGGTAAACAAAAAATCAAAGATAGGTGTTTTTTAAAGAAAAATATACAAACAAATACAAAAAATATATTGAAAAAATATTAATTGAGGAAATAAGTCTTTAATTTATTGAAAAATAAAAAAATAATAGAAGAAGGGATTGTTTTAGGAAAAAAATAAAAAAACAAAAAAAAAATCAAGGATGAAAAAATGTTATGCAAAAACTTTTATGCATAAAAAATTAAAATAATTGTATTATTTTTTTAAAAAAAGAGCAATACAAAAATTTTGAAAGATCGAGGGTTTGGTAAACAAAAAATCAAAAAGAAAATTTTTAAAAATGAGAATGTGTTGAATGAGAGAAAAACAAATAAATTTTTGTTGGAGAATTAATTTTTAGAAAAATAATAGTAAAAAGGTAGGTGTTTTTTATAGAAAAATATATTAAAAATACAAAAGAGACTCCTTTAAAATGCAAAAAATATATTTAAAAAATATTAATTGAGGAAATAAGTCTTTAATTTATCAAAAAAGAAAAATAATAGAAGAAGGGATTATTTTATAAAATAAATAAAAAAACAAAAAAAATCAAGGATTCAAAAATGTTATGCATAAAAAAATAAAATAATTGTATTATTTTTTTTAAAAAAGAGCAATACAAAAATTTTGGAAGATTGAAGGTTTGGTAAACAAAAATCAAAGAAGAAAAATTTTAAAAAGTAAGAATGTGTTGAATGAGGGAAAAACAAATAAATTTTTGTTGGAGAATTAATTTTTAGAAAAACAAAGGTAGGTGTTATTTAAAGAAAAATGTATAAACAAATACAAAAGAGACTCTTTTAAAATGCAAAAAATATATTTAAAAAATATTAATTGAGGAAATAAGTCTTTTAATTTGTCAAAAATAAAAAATAATAGAAGAAGGGATTGTTTTAGAAAATAAAAAAAAATGAAGGATGAAAAAATGTTAGGCAAAAACTTTTATGCATAAAAAACTAAAATGATTGTATTATTTTTTTAAAAATATTAATTGAGAAAATAATATATGCAGTAAAATAAATATTTTTTATAAAAAAATAAAAAAATCAAACTGAAAAAATTTATGCAGTAAAATAAATATTTTTTATAAAAAAATATTAGTTAAAAGGTAGTCTTTTTTTAAAGAAAAACATATGAAAAAAATATAAAAGAGGGTCTTTTAAAATACAAAAAAATATTTAAAAAATATTAATAAGGAAATTAAATCTTTAATTTATCAAAAAACAAAAAAAATAAAGAAGGGATTGTTTTAGAAAATAAAGAAAAGAAAAAGAAAATTAAGAATAAAAAAATTTAAAAAGTGAGAACGTGTATAATGAAAGAAAAATAAATAAATATTTTCTGAAGAATTAATTTTTTGAAAAATAAAAAGAATTACAAAAGAGACTCTTTTAAAATACAAAAAATATATTTAAAAAACATTAATGGAGGAGGAAATAAGTTTTTAATTTTTTAAAAAATTAAAAAAAATAGAAGAAGAGATTATTTTAGAAAATAAATAACAATAACCAAAAAAAATCAAGGATTAAAAAATATTTTGCAAAAACTTTTACACATAAAAAATAAAGTGATTGTATTAATTTTAAAAAACAAGAGCAATAAAAAAGTATTTGAAAAATATATAAAGAAAAATATATTTAAAAATAAAAAATGACTCTTTTAATATGCAAAACAAATATTTAAAAAATAAATAAAAATAAAAAAGGGGATTGGTTTTGGAAAATAAAAAAATAAAAATGAAAATATTTTAATGCAATAAAAAATATTAGTTAAAAGGTAGTCTTTTTTTAAAGAAGAACATATGAAAAATATAAAACAGAGTCTATTAAAATACAAAAAATATTTAAAAAATATTAATAAGGAAATTAAATCTTTAATTTATCAAAAAATAAAAAAAATAAAGAAGGGATTGTTTTCGAAAATAAAGAAAAGAAAAAGAAAATTAAGAATAAAAAAATTAAAAAAGTGAGAACGTGTATAATGAAAGAAAAATAAATAAATTGTTTTTGGAGAATTAATTTTTTGAAAAAAAAAATACAAAAGAGACTCTTTTAAAATACAAAAAATATAATTAAAAAATATTAATGGAGGAGGAAATAAGTTTTTAATTTTTTAAAAAATTAAAAAAAATAGAAGAAGAGATTATTTTAGAAAATAAATAACAATAACAAAAATAAATCAAGGATTAAAAAATATTATGCAAAAACTTTTACAAACAAAAAATAAAGTGATTGTATTAGTTTTTAAAAATAAGAGCAATAAAAAAGTATTTGAAAAATATATTAAAAAATAAAAAAATGACCCTTTTAATATGCAAAAGAAATATTTAAAAAATAATAATTGAGAAAATAAGTCTTTAATTTATCAAAAAATAAATAAAAATTAAAAAAGGGATTGTTTTTGGAAAATAAAAAAATAAAAATGAAAATATTTTAATGCAGTTTAAAGATTATTTGTTATAAAAAAAAAATAGTTAAAAGGTAGTCATTTTTTAAAGAAAAACATATGAAAAAATATAAAAGAGTCTTTTAAAATACCAAAAAAATGTTTAAAAAATATTAATAAGAAAAATAAATCTTTAATTTATCAAAAAATAAAAAAAATAAAGAAAGGATTGTTTTAGAAAATAAAGAAAAAAAAAGAAAATTAAGAATAAAAAAATTTAAAAATTGAGAACGTGTATAATGAAAGAAAAATAAATAAATATTTTTGGAAGAATTAATTTTTTGAAAAATTAAAAAATACAAAAAATATATTTAAAAATATTAATGGAGGAGGATATAAGTTTTTAATATTTCAAAAAATTAAAAAAAATAAAAGAAGGGATTATTTTAGAAAATAAATAACAATAAGAAAAAAAAAATCAAGGATTAAAAAATATTATGCAAAAACTTTTACACATAAAAAATAAAGTGATTGTATTAGTTTTTAAAAATAAGAGCAATAAAAAAGTATTCAAAAAATATATAAAGAAAAATATATTAAAAAATAAAAAAATGACTCTTTTAATATGCAAAACAAATATTTAAAAAATAATAATTGAGAAAATAAGTCTTTAATTTATCAAAAATTAAATAAAACTTAAAAAAGGGATTGTTTTTGGAAAATAAAAAAAATCAAAATGAAAATATTAGTTAAAAGGTAGTCCTTTTTTAAAGAAAAACATATGAAAAAATATAAAAGAGGGTCTTTTAAAATACAAAAAATATTTAAAAAATATTAATAAGGAAATTAAATCTTTAATTTATCAAAAAAAAAAGAAAAAAGAAAGGATTGTTTTAGAAAATAAAGAAAAAAAAAAGAAAATTAAGAATAAAAAAATTTAAAAAGTGAGAACGTGTATAATGAAAGAAAAATAAATAAATATTTTTGGAAGAATTAATTTTTTGAAAAATAAAAAAAAATACAAAAAATTTATTTAAAAATATTAATGGAGGAGGATATAAGTTTTTAATTTTTCAAAATTTTAAAAAAAATAAAAGAAGGGATTATTTTAGAAAATAAATAACAATAACAAAAAAAAATCAAGGATTAAAAAATATTATGCAAAAACTTTTACACATAAAAAATAAATTGATTGTATTAGTTTTTAAAAACAAGAGCTATAAAAAGGTATTTGAAAAATATATAAATAAAAATATATTAAAAAATAAAAAAATGACCCTTTTAATATACAAAACAAATATTGAAAAAATAAGTCTTTAAATTATCAAAAAATAAATAAAAATTAAAAAAGGGATTGTTTTTGGAAAATAAAAAAAATGAAAATATTTTAATGCAATAAAAAAATTTTGTTTGTTATAAAAAAATATTATTTAAAAGGTAATCTTTTTTTAAAGAAAAACATATGAAAAAATATTAAAGAGAGTCTTTTAAAATAGAAAAAAAATATTAATAAGGAAATTAAATCTTTAATTTATCAAAAAACAAAAAAAATAAAGAAGGGATTGTTTTCAAAAATAAAGAAAAGAAAAACAAAATTATGAATAAAAAAATTTAAAAAGTGAGAACGTGTATAATGAAAGAAAAATAAATAAATTGTTTTTGGAGAATTAATTTTTTGAAAAATAAAAAAAAATACAAAAGAGACTCTTTTAAAATACAAAAAATATATTTAAAAAATATTAATGGAGGAGGAAATAAGTTTTTAATTTTTTTAAAAATTAAAAAAAATAGAAGAAGAGATTATTTTAGAAAATAAATAACAATAACAAAAAAAAAAATCAAGGATTAAAAAATATTATGCAAAAACTTTTACAAACAAAAAATAAAGTGATTGTATTAGTTTTTAAAAATAAGAGCAATAAAAAAGTATTTTAAAAATATATAAAGAAAAACATATTAATAAAGAAAAAAATAACTCTTTTAATATGCAAAACAAATATTTAAAAAATAATAATTGAGAAAATAAGTCTTTAATTTATCAATAAATAAATAAAAATTAAAAAAAGGATTGTTTTTGGAAAATAAAAAAATAAAAATGAAAATATTTTAATGCAATATAAAGATTATTTGTTATAAAAAAATATTAGTTAAAAGGTAGTCATTTTTTAAAGAAAAACATATGAAAAAATATAAAAGAGAGTCTTTTAAAATACAAAAAAAATATTTAAAAAATATTAATAAGGAAATTAAATCTTTAATTTATCAAAAAATAAAAAAAATAAAGAAGGGATTGTTTTCGAAAATAAAGAAAAGAAAAAGGTTTTAATTTTTCAAAAAATTAAAAAAAATAGAAGAAGAGATTATTTTAGAAAATAAATAACAATAACAAAAAAAAATCAAGGATTAAAAAATATTATGCAAAAACTATTACACATAAAAAAATAAGGTGATTGTATTAGTTTTTACAAAAAAAGAGCATTAAAAAAGTATTTGAAAAATATATAAATAAAAATATTAAACAAAAAATAAAAAGTGACTCTTTTAATATACAAAACAAATATTGAAAAAATAAGTCAAAAAGGGATTGTTTTTGGAAAATAAAAAAAATGAAAATGAAAATATTTTAATGCAATAAAAAATTTTTGTTTGTTATAAAAAAATATTAGTTAAAAGCTAATCTTTTTTTAAAGAAAAACATATGAAAAAATATAAAAGAGAGTCTTTTAAAATAGAAAAAAAAAATTTAAAAAATATTAATAAGGAAATTAAATCTTTAATTTATCAAAAAATAAAAAAATAAAGAAGGGATTGGTTTAGAAAATAAAGAAAAGAAAAAGGTTTTAATTTTTCAAAAATTTTAAAAAAATAGAAGAAGAGATTATTTTAGAAAATAAATAACAATAACAAAAAAAAATCAAGGATTAAAAAATATTATGCAAAAACTATGACACATAAAAAAATAAGGTGATTGTATTAGTTTTTACAAAAAAAGAGCATTAAAAAAGTATTTGAAAAATATATAAATAAAAATATTAAACAAAAAATACAAAAGTGACTCTTTTAAAATGCAAAAAAAAATATTTAAAAAATAATAATTCAGAAAATAAGCCTTTAATTTATCAATAAATAAATAAAAATTAAAAAATGGATTATTTTTGGAAAATAAAAAAAATCAAATTGAAAATATTTTAATGCAATAAAAAAATTATTTATTATAAAAAAATATTAGTTAAAAGGTAGTCTTTTTTTAAAGAAAAACTTATGAAAAAATATAAAAGAGAGTCTTTTAAAATACAAAATAAGGAAATCAAATCTTTAATTTATCAAAAAACAAAAAAAATAAAGAAGGGATTGTTTTAGAAAATAAAAAAAAAAAAAGAAAATTAAGAATAAAAAAATTTAAAAAGTGAGAACGTGTATAATGAAAGAAAAATAAATAAATTTTTTTTGGAGAATTAATTTCTGAAAAAATAAAAAATATATAAAAGCGACTCTTTTAAAATACAAAAAATATATTTAAAAAATATTAATGGAGGAGTAAATAAATTTTTAATTTTTCAACAAATTAAAAAAAATAGAAGAAGGGATTATTTTAGAAAATAAATAACAATAACAAAAAAAAATCAAGGATTAAAAAATATTATGCAAAAACTTTTGCACATAAAAAATAAAGTGATTGTATTAGTTTTTAAAAACAAGAGCAATAAAAAAGTATTTGAAAAATATATAAAGAAAAATATATTAAAAAATAAAAAAATGACTCTTTTAATATGCAAAACAAATATTTAAAAAATAAGTCTTTAATTTATCAAAAAACAAATAAAAATTAAAAAAGGGATTGTTTTTAGAAAATAAAAAAAATAAATATGAAAATATTTTAATGCAATATAAAGATTATTGGTTATAAAAAAATATTAATTTTTTGAAAAATAAAAAAAAATACAAAAAATATATTATGCAAAAACTTTACACATAAAAAATAAAGTGATTGTATTAGTTTTTAAAAACAAGAGCAAAAAAAAGTATTTAAAATATATAAGGAAACATATAAAAAAATAAAAAAATGACTCTTTTAATATGCAAAAACAAATATTAAAAAATAAGTCTTTAATTTATCAAAAAAATAATAAAAATTAAAAAAGGGATTGTTTTTGGAAAATAAAAAAAATCAAAATCAAAATATTTTAATGCCATATAAAAATTATTTGTTATAAAAAAATATTAGTTAAAAGGTAGTCTTGAGAGTCTTTTAAAATACAAAAAAATATTTAAAAAATATTAATGAGGAAATTAAATCTTTAATTTATCAAAAAATAAAGAAATACAAAAAGGATTGTTTTAGAAAATAAATAAAAAAAAGAAAATTAAGAATAAAAAAATTTAAAAAGTGAGAACGTGCATAATGAAAGAAAAATAAATAAATATTTTTTGAAGAATTAAGTTTTTAAAAATAAAAAAAAATACAAAAGCGACTCTTTTAAAATACAAAAAATATATTTAGAAAATATTAATGGAGGAGGATATAAGTTTTTAAATTTTCAAAAAATTAAAAAAAATAGAAGAATGGATTATTTTAGAAAATAAATAACAATAACAAAAAAAAATCAAGGATTAAAAAATATTATGCAAAAAATTTTACACATAAAAAATAAAGTGATTGTATTAGTTTTTAAAAACAAGAGCAATAAAAAAGTATTTGAAAAATATATAAAGAAACATATATTAAAAAATAAAAAAAATGACTCTTTTAATATGCAAAATAAATATTTAAAAAATAAGTCTTTAATTTATCAAAAAGTAAATAAAAATTAAAAAAGGGATTGTTTTTGGAAAATAAAAAAAATCAAAATGAAAATATTTTAATGCAATATAAAAATTATTTGTTATAAAAAAATATTAGTTAAAAGGTAGTCTTTTTTTTAAAAAAAAACATATGAAAAAATATAAAAGAGAGTCTTTTAAAATACAAAAAAAATATTTTAAAAATATTAATAAGGAAAATAAATCTTTAATTTATCAAAAAATAAAAAAAATAAAGAAGGGATTGTTTTAGAAAATACAAAAAAAAAAAAGAAAATCAAGAATGAAAAAATTTAAAAAGTGAAAACGTGTTTAATGAAAGGAAAAAAAATAAATTTTTTTGGAGAATTAATTTTTAGAAAAATAAAAAAAATACAAAAGTGACTCTTTTAAAATACAAAATATATATTTAAAAAATATTAATGGAGGAGGAAATAAATCTTTAATTTTTAGAAAAATTAAAAAAAAAATTTAATGCAATAAAAAAATTGTTTGTTATAAAAAAATATTAGTTAAAAGGTAGTCTTTTTTTAAAGAAAAACATATGAAAAAATATAAAAGAGAGTCTTTTAAAATACAAAAACAATATTTAAAAAATATTAATAAGGAAAATAAGTCTTTAATTTATCAAAAAATAAAAAAAATAAAGAAGGGATTGTTTTAGAAAATACAAAAAAAAACAAAATCAAGAATGAAAAAATTTAAAAACTGAAAACGTGTTTAATGAAAGGAAAAAAAATAAATTTTTTTTGGAGAATTAATTTTTATAAAAATAAAAAAAATACAAAAGTGACTCTTTTAAAATACAAAATATATATTTAAAAAATATTAATGGAGGAGGAAATAAGTCTTTAATTTTTAAAAAAATTTAAAAAAATTTAGAAAATAAATAAAAAAATAAAAAAACTCAAGGATTAAAAAATATTATGCAAA
>CM018894.1:1784978-1787478 GCA_009663005.1 Actinidia chinensis | reverse complement strand
GTGCCTTGAGTTCTTTGAGATCTCATATACTCCAACCAACCTTCTTTCTCATGGAAACTCTGCCACAATAATTACATGAGTTGTAAAATACGGACAGGGACTTGGCAGTCCACCTTGTGACGCTACGCATAATCACTGTGAGATCTTCGACCACAGGGGCGAAAAGTCATAGAGGCAGTCTACGTCGCCAAAGCCGGCTTTTTGGAGATGAGGATTTTGGGCTTTGAGGTGGAGTCCCCTGACAAAATTGAAAATCTCGGACCTAAAATTGAAAATTGATCATTGATCCAGCGATGAAAACTGAACTGAATCTAACATTGAATCCGAACCGACTTCTAAAATTGTAACCGAATTGAAACCAAACTGATCCGAATATAACCTTGAATCTGAACTGAGTTCTAAAATTGAAACCGGATTAAACATTGAAAACGAACCGGAACCAAGTTCTAAAATTGAAACGGAATTGAGCATTGAAACTGAAACGAAACCGAGTTATAAAATTGAAACGAATTGTGCATTGAAACTGAACCGAGTTCTAAAATTGAAACCGAACCGAAACCGAATTCTAAAATTGAACATTGAAACCAAACAGGTTCCACATTTCTTAACATGTCTTCTACTATGAAAATTTTACCAAAGTAGCATAAATTAGACCCTCTTTTGACAAATTGAATGGGCCCACACCTGATGGTATTAAAAAACTTACAAACTTGGATCAGTTGATACTTTACAAGAACTTTTGGGACGGTGTTCTCCAAAATTCATTTGCAACGCCCACGAAATTGGAAGTTTTCTCCATATATTCTTCAAATAACGTCAACCGCGAATCAGAAGCCGTCATTTTCTTCATTTTCTGTCTATCCTACAGCCCACACTAATGAATTCGGAAGCTTTTCACGTTTCTAGTTATCAGAAAGATCTTACCATGCATTCGATAATCGAATGCAAACAATGTAGTGGTTGACAAATGGTTTTCAGTGATTGGATATTGTTCGTCCGAATCTGTCAGCAACAACAGTGAGAAGACTGCCAAGAATTGTTCCGTAGATAGCTTTCCAACGATCAAGTTAGTGATCAAAGAAGACGAAAGAGAGAGCAAGAGAGAAAATTCTTAGCTCTAGTTCTTAGAGAGAGAAAGAGTGAGAGTGGCATACCCGTGAGAAAGACAATATGTCTCATTTTATAGTTCAATTTGGCGGACGCGTCAATTGTCGTGTCAGTGATATGCGGCTGAACCAATCATGCTATTAGGTCATGGCTCGTAGTTAGCTTATCCCATCATCGGTAGCTAGCCTATCCAGTGTTGTTAGAGGCGCGCGCCTCACTGCGCTGAGGCGCGCGGACGGCGCCTCGACGTGGGTGAGGCACAACCACTTCGATGAGGCATGCGCCTCGCACGCCTCATGCACCTCGTGTGCCTCATGCGATTCTCATATCTGCTCGTCGTCGAAACTTAGATTTGATCGTTGTCAACGTTGCACGAATTTAAGCATTGTTCCTCTCTCTTTATTCTCCCATAGAAGAATTATTGCGCAGTGCTTTTCTATTTTCTAATTTTTTTACCTTTTTTCTTTTCTTTTCTTTTCTTTTTTTTTTTTCTTTTTTTCTTTTTTTCTGTTATTATTTGTATGATGATTGGATGATTTGTTATTTTAGTTTTTTTATATATATTTTATAAAAAAATTGTCACTTTAATGAATTGCGCCTTGTTTTATCTATCAAACGTATATTATATTTTTTTATGTCGATAATGTGCGCATCGCTTCGATAAGTCGTGCGCCTCATCTCGCGCCTCGTGCTTAAGTCTCCACAAGCTTTTGCGCCTCTCGCCTTTAATAACTCTGAGCCTATCCCATACAGGTGGCAAAGGAACCTTCTCATGTGCACTATCTCTGACCTTAAAGCTCGGCTTAGGACACTCCGCCAAGTTAGCTCGATGATCTAGCTACCATGTTAAGATGCTGACCGGACTTGCTATAAAGTGATATTCTGGTGGTGGCGCATATTTGAACTCAACCAAGGGTAAAGTTGGATGAACTCAACCATGAGTAAAGTTGGATATTTTATCCCTTAGTATTTTCCTTGGCAAGATTGGCCGATTTAGTATCACTCGTTCCTAAGATCCGGTACTCCATTTCCACTTTCCCCAAACATGTTATTTCTCTTGTTGGCAATCAAATTTACCCACAACATCAATTACCACAAGAATTTGCCGAATTCATTGCAATTTCTTGATTTCTTTGGGAATTTCCTAAATGGTAGTATTCCTCTGTCCATATGTAAGACGTTCAATTCCATTATACCTGAGAATTTTGTGTGACATTGAGTTCTTTGAGACCTCATCATATACTCCAACCAACCTTCTTTCTCATTGAAGTTCTGCCACAACAATTACCTGAGTTGTGAAATAGCGACGGGGACTTGGCAGTCCACCTTCGTGCCGCTAAACATAATTAGCACGTGGAACTACGAGATCTTTGAGCACAGATTGTTGCTCTAG
>CM018894.1:1542478-1544978 GCA_009663005.1 Actinidia chinensis | reverse complement strand
TGTATTTGGTTGGATAAAATGGATTTTGTTAGGAATGTAATGGAGATTGGAATAAAATTGGAATAATGTAGATGTTGGATTTGGCGATCTTGACCAAAAATTTAGTGCTGAAAAGGGCATCAATAACAATGTTACTGGAAAAAATTTTCGCCAATGTGAAGATTGTTGGAATTGACTTCAAACTTCTAGCTGGATTTCACTTGTAATACTAGGGCGTCTTAATCTAAGCCTATATGCTGCCCCTTCTCTGTGGATCACAGAGTCGCAATCATTCAATCCAATACTCCCATAGGTGCGCGCCTATAGGGCCATCCCTTCTATGTGGACCGCAAAACACACCCATTCAATCCAACACTCGCATAGATGCGTCCGATCCCATACTAGATCACATGGTAACTGGCACTGATACCAAATGACATCAACCCTTGGATAGAACTCATCCTTGAAAACCGACTTACAAGGGGAGGATGCTTAAGAGGTTTATATTTAAGCGCTTAGACTCACTTTTAGTCTATGTGCGACTAAATATCGTAACTCTCTCTCTCTTATCCAAATTGTGCGCCTATGAAAAATTCACCCACCAAGATTATTGATAGCTTTGAATATGGAGAAAAGAACTAAACAAATACTAATAAATCCAAGAAAGAGAAACCAAATCACAAATATAAATATAAGATAGGGCAAACAAACGAAAATAGAATTCCACTTAAAACAAAGGAATGAAAACTCCAAAAAGCTATAATGGTGATAAAATAAACTCTTAAAAAGAGACAAATTTAACAACCCAAGTTACAAGTTCTCAGAAAATCCAATTGGAACCACTCCACCAAAAAAAACATCTCTTAACAAGTACCACCAAACCTTAGTTTCAACCAAAAGACATCAACGACCCAAGAAGGCGTACAAAGTGACCAAATGTCACACAAAGAGCAAACCCTTCAGTCGCCCAAGTTCCACAAAGTAACAAAGATGTTCACCAAATAAGAAAGTCTTCACAAATTTATAATTAAAGAATCATTCCGAAAGCAAACCCTAGTCAAAAGTGTGTTTCGTTGCTCTCCAAGTCCAAAACTAATAAGGAAACTCCCAAAACAAATATTTTACAAGTGCAAAACCAAGTTAAATTAGAACTTCCTCAACAAAACGCTAATTTGGAAACGTCCAATGAAGTTCAAAACCAAATCAAATTAATTAGGATAGGAATCAAATTCCAAACATTATCATGCCATTTTTTCTACATACACGTATTGCTTGTTGTCAATATGGACTTATTTGTCTTTACTGAATTCAAAAGTATTGAGGATATATTACCATAGCTTTCCTCCTTTATTATCGGCAAAAGAGAAATATTATAATTTTATGAAGAAAGTTGTGATACATACTAGTCAATTTGTATGTAGTATACATATAAGTTATCCATTTGTACGGTAAAAGCTATGAATTATTGTAGGTAATTATAAATTATTGTGGATAATTACGAAAGTGTGATGTTATTTGTGAATTTTTATGGTTAATTACGAGAGTATGTGGTGTTGTTATAAAGTATTATAGTTACGACAGCGCGTGGTGTTAGATACAAATTATTATGGCTAGTTACGATAGTGTAGTGTTAGATACGAATTATTATAACTAGTTACAAAATTGCACAGTGTTAGTTATAAAAATATGGTATTAGTTCTGAATTATTATGGATAATTATAAATTATTGTGACTAGTTACGATAATTAGTGGTGTAAGACTAATTATAAAAGTGTACGGTATTTATTATGAATTTTTTTTGTTAACTATCATAAAAATATGCAACTTATATGTGTCGTACATAGAAATTGATAAGCACGTATAAGTTTCTCCTTGATTCTCTAACTCATGCAACACAATTAATAAAATCAATAATTGTAGGAAGTGGAGTAACCCGTTGATGAGGATAAGGTATTTCAGATGCTGTCTTGCAGATCTTATGGGAGAGTTGAACTATAAGTTATCAAGATGGACAAGTTGAAGACATCAGATTAACTTCTAGTGGGCTGGAAGGGTAGATTGTTGAGTCCAGCCCACTATTGGGCCCAAGCCCAAGCCTTAAATGTATCCTAACATAATTTTCTCTATAAATAGAATAGAAGAGAGATAGAGAGAGGGTGGTAGTGTGTAGAGAAGAGAGAGAGAGAGGGTTGGGAGGCTGATAAATGAGAGGCAAGAGAGGCTAAGAGAGATTGTGTGAGAGAATTTGAGAGAGTTGATTTCCTCTTTTTATAATCCCCTCGTTCAAATTATAGATTATTTATTTTTCTCCGTAAACGTAGGCATCATTGGCCGAACCACATAAATCTCTATTGTCTTGTGTGTGTGATCGGTGATTCATTTTGAGCACAATACTCCTTGTTGTTAAATTGTTTATACCAAAGTCAAACTTGCTCATTCATGATGAAGTGTTGAGATAAGAAGTTTCCCTGCTCTTTTACGAAAGCTAAGGCTGTGTTTGGAACTCACAGAAAGAAATGAA
>CM018894.1:1519978-1522478 GCA_009663005.1 Actinidia chinensis | reverse complement strand
AATTAAATTATTATCTTAGTCACACAATTCGCCAGTTAAGTTCCACACCCGTTCCAAAATTATGAATTTATCCCGAATTTCGGATAAATTTGTAAATTAAATTTGGGCAATTCGCGAATTAGTTATTTTTAATTATGATAAGTTGAAGAGCTCTGGACAATTTGTTGTTTTGGACTTGGGACATCCATGACTTAATTGTTACCAAAAAGTTTTGTTTTCTAGGGTTGAACTCTTGACCACTGGGTAAGGAACTAAGGTACACCGTGTACCACTATTTCATTATGCTACATTACTTTTTTTGTTGAATATTGGTTACTTTTAATTGGTTTATTTTGTAACAATTTTATAGTAAAAACAAATATAATTCATGTTATAGTTTTTTATCCAATAGTTGAATTTTTGGTACTTTTTTTATCCTTTCTATTTTTAAAGTGGAAATACATATTTAATGCATGTTAACACCTTGAGATACCCATATTTCACTTTAGTACCACCAAACATTACTTCTTTCACAATTTTAAAATTTAATGCTAATAAATTAAAAAAATCTACCAAAATTAAATTAGTAAATAGCATCTATAATTAAATTAAAGTAATATAATATATTTTTTATGTTATAAATAAATTTACATACATATATATTTTTATTATTTAATAAACACGCTCACGAAACTCTTAATAGTAGATTTTTTTAAATTAGACGTCCTCTGGCTCGCGTTTTCCGAATCGGTGACTTAGGCTATTATTATATGAACTTTTTACTGAATCATAATCTAATATAGTTAAAGGTCAAATTTAGGGTCTTCGATGTAAGAGGACTTTTCTCTCTAACATTGTTTAAAAGTTTGGAATGCAAATCTCGCCGAAACCTTTGACCAATTTTCCATATGAGCACGGCAAGGTAAGGCAGCCTATATAGACTGGGGACTTTACTCGTGAACAGAGCCAAACCTTTGACCAATTCCCATGTTTCGTAGACCTAAGACCCCCACCTCAATTTTGCATCTTTGTGAGCACTATTTTATTTCTCTGCATGAAGTTTCTCTCCCCAATAATGTTGTACCCTATTTGGCCAAATCTCTTATTCTGGTACTTCCTCGGGCTCTTTTCCTCTTTCACGTGGTGGTTTTCAGCTATCGAGATGGATTTCATCAACAAAAACAAAAATCTGGTTGGCATTTTGACAGTGACAATTTCTTTCTCATGGTATATTCTCAACGTCGCGCTTTTCAGCCTTTTTCTCTACCTACTAGCTCATCCACGAAGAGCTCGCTTCTTCCGCGGCTACAAACGTGCCGGAAAAACCATCGGATCGTTGCTTCTGTTCTTTGGTAACATCGGTCTATACTACTCCTCGGAAAAATCCATTGCCTGCTTGTTAACCTTCTTGTTTCTTGCCTTTTATTGTCTCTGTGCTCTCTTTTACATCCAACCTTACACCGATTTTGGACTGTTGGAGTTCCTTCTCAGTGCGAGTCTGAATCAGGCGTTGAGCCTTTTCGGGCTTGATTTCAACTCTTGGGTTGTTTTCATTGCATGTGTTTTCATGGCCAGTGTGCGGTATTGGCTAGAGCCAGTGCAAACTGAGAGAGATTCAGAGCCGGCCACACTAAGAAGCCTGTTGATTGGGTCCCTCCAAAATTGGGCCCCAAATATATAGGGCTTTTAGTTAGTAAACACAAAATATTTTTAAAATTGTCTTTATAAACAAAAATAGGCCCAACCCAACTGGCCCAAAACAAGTGTCCCTTGAAAAAATTTGGGGTTCTAATTGGTATTTAAAATAATTTAGGGCTAAAACATAAATTACAAATACAAAAAAGGCAATTTGTAACATCTTTAACAGAGGCTCTGTTTCGACGTCGAAATATGGAACCAGTTAGTCGACTAGCAGTCTAGCACTCCCTCTATGGATTCGATGGTTTGGTAGGTTAGTCTTTCCAGTCGGTGGTAGGCCGCGCGACAATTTGGTTTTAGTTTGAAATATTAGTATTCCTTTGAATTATTGATGAATGGTTCTAGATTTATAACATTTGTTGTAATTTGTTGTTCTAAATTATAAATGTTTGGAACATTTTAATTTTTTGTTATATTTATTATACAATTTTGTTTGGATGTGGTAGAGGTTTTGAGAAAACTAATTTAATGAATACTTTATTCATGGTATTTGTTGTGGTAAAAATATGGGCGAGCAATCCAACAGTCAATTCCTTTGCCTCGGCACTAGACCTCAGCAACAAGATGAGCGACTTGCACAGACCACTGAACAATCGTTACCGACGGGGGTGAGACCGTTCAAAACCCCTTCGGCATGCAAATCAAACCAAGGCGAATATAGGCTAAGCAAAGAGAAAGCAGAGCTATTAATATGTGTATGCCAGGATTAAATCGTCTCATAATGATGGGGGAGCGGCCTTTATATAAATGGAGTAATGGGCAGTGTCAATGGATCACGCCAGGATTCTCGGACGGCTAAGTATGAAAATATATCCCAAAGATA
>CM018894.1:1502478-1507478 GCA_009663005.1 Actinidia chinensis | reverse complement strand
TTTATTCTTAAACTAGAGATTTATTACAAAGAATCCAGGGTATGTATGGAGGTGCTTAAAAGAACGGGTACACAGTCTAGGCGATCTTCTAATCATGGCGACCAGCAGATTCACTAGTAATATTTTTTCAGATACTCGGCGTTCCAGGGGTGGGGGAGTACTTTCCCATTATGTCTTCTAGCCAATATGTTCCTGGCCTGGATATTTTGATAACCTTTTAGGGGCCTTCCTATGTAGGACCAAGCTTCCCTGCATTTGGTTCTTTTATGGATAAAGTGACTTTTCGTAAAACTAGGTCGCCAAGTAGGAAAGATTTGTGCTTAACCCTTTGATTATAATATTTGGCGACTTGGTGTTTATAAGCTTCTTGGCATAGCTCAGCCCTTTCCCTCTTTTCATCGAGGAGATTAAGGTTGAGTCTCAGCTCGGATTTATTATTCTCCTTGTTAAAATTTGAAGTCCTGAAGTTCAGTATTTTGATCTCGACAAGTATAACTGATTCTGTCCCATATACCATGGAGTAAGGTGTCTTACCCATAGGGATCCGACTCGTCGTATGGTAAGCCCAGAGTATGTTCAGTAGATCTTCCGCCCATTTGCTCTTCGACTTTTCTAATCTCGCTCCTCAAGATTGTTCAATTGGTGACTTCCACCTATCCGTTGGCCTAAAGACGACCAGGTGAGGAGAAATGATAGGAGATGGCGAGATCTGAGTAGAATAGCTTAAACTTGTCATTGTCGAATTGTCTTGCTTTGTCCGAGATAATGACCTTGGGGATTCCAAATCTGCAAATAATATGCTTCCATATGAAATTCCTAGTGTTCTTTTTAGTGATTTTGGCGAAAGGCTTAGCTTCTATCCACTTGGTACAATAGTCTATGGCGACGATCAAAAATTTCCTTTATAGTGGAGCTTAGGGAAGAGGCCCATAGTATATCCACGGCCCACTGAGCAAAAGGCCATAGGCTAGTCATTGGGACCATCTCAGTGGGAGGGAGATGACTAACTAGAGCAAACCATTGACACTTATCACATTTTCTTGTGTATGTCTCCGCATCTCGCTCTATTTGTGCCCAAAAATAACCTTGGCAAATGGCTTTTTTTACCAATGACCTCGCTCCCGAATGATTTCCGCAAATGCCTTCATGAATCTCATTCATCACATATTCCCCTTCTTTAGGTGGAAAGCATCTCAGGAAAGGTACTGAAAAAGATCTTTTATATAATATTCCGTTAAGAATACAAAATCTTGTAGACCTATATTGGATACGGCAAGCTTGGAGCTTGTCCTATAGTAGTGTGCCGTCATGGAGATATGCGATAATGTCGTCCATCCACGTTGGGCTTGATCCAGTCTGACAGACTGATTTGGCGACCCCGATACTTGGGCTTGGCAGGAATTCCAGAGGTATATTCCTATATGATATGAAATCAAATGTTGAGGTGAGGTTGGCTAGAGCATCAGCCTTCTTATTCTCTTCTCTAAGGATCTAGAGAATAGTAAAGTCTTTGATTTTCTTAGACATGTTTTTGATTTCATATAAATAGGTCACCATCCTTGTATCCTTAGTGAGATAGTCTCTTTGGACTTGATTCACCACCAGCTGGGAGTCACTGAAGGCATCCAAGGAATTTTAGTCCTAACTCAATAGCAACTCTTAGTCTGACGAGAAGAGCTTCATACTCGGCCTCATTATTGGTGGCTTTGAATCTAATTCGTATGGCGTACTACATCTGCTTGCCTAATGGGGTTTGGAGGATGAGTCTTGCACCACAACCATGCTAATTGAAAGATCCATCTACAAATAGCATCCATCTAGTGAGGTAGTCATCCGACTTTTGTGCTTTCGGAGCTTCTACCTCAGGGGAAGTCAATTTTGGTTTTAGGGCAATTTCATGTGTGAATTCAGCCATAAAGTCAGCTAAGGTTTGGGCCTTGATCGCCACGCTCGATCTATAATCGATGTGGAATTCACTTAGCTCAATAGACCATTTGAGTAGCCATCCCGATATTTCTAGTCATTGGAGAATTTACTTCAAGGGTTGGTCAGTCAACACAGCAATAGGATGTGTCTAGAAATTGTGGCGAAGTTTTCTAATCGCGACAAGAAGAGCATAGACGAGCTTTTCAATTTTCAAGTATCTGGTCTCGGCTCCCATGAGAATTTTACTAACATAATATATCAATCTCTGAATCCTATCCTCTTCTTGGATTAGTACTACATTTACGGCTGTTGGCGAAACGGACAAGTATACGAGAAGGTCCTCACCCATGACAGGAACTATAAGCAAGGGCGGCGAGCCGAGATAATTCTTTAGCTGTTGAAATGCCACCTCGGATTTCTCATTCCACTAAAAAGTTTGATTTTTTCTCAGAATCTTAAAGAATGCGAGGCACTTGTCAGCTGACTTGGAAACAAATCTATTAAGAGTGGCAACTCGCCCGGTTAATCGTTGCACCTCGTGGATATTCTTGGGCGAGCTCATTGCGATGAGGGCTTAAATCTGATCTGAGTTTGCCTCAATTCCACGTTTGGTCACCAATAATCTTAGGAATTTCCCAAATGATACCTAAAAAATGCATTTGAAAGGATTTAGCATCATCTTGTGTCTTCGTATGATGCCAAATGCTTCCTCCAGATGGGCGATGTGATCAGCTGCTTTAATGCTCTTGACTAGCATGTCATCTATATATACTTTCATAGTCTTCCCAATCAATTCCTTGAACATCTTATTCACCAATCTCTGGTAAGTCGTCCTAGCATTCTTTAATTCGAATGGCATGACCTTGTAGTAGTATAGCCCTCGTTCCATGATAAAAGAAGTATTTTCCACGTCGGGAGGGAACATCTTGATCTGGTGATAACCAGAGAAGGCATCCATGAAGCTAAGGAGTTCATGCTTGGAGGTTACATCAACTATCAAGTCAATTTTTGGTAGATGAAAACTATCTTTTGGACATGTCTTGTTAAGGTTGGTAAAATCTACACATACTCTCTATTTTTTCCCCTTTTTAGGGGCGACGAAAACATTGGCAAGTCAATCAAGGTAGTGGGTCTCTCGGATGACATTGGCCTTGATAAGTTTGGCTACTTCCTCCTCAATGACTTTTAGGTGCTCCGGGGAAAACTTCCTTCTCTTTTGGCAAATTGGGTGGTGCTCGGGATTGGTGAACATTTTATGAACAGCAACTTGTGGGTCAATGCTTGGGACATCACCTTGGGACTAGGCAAAGACATCATAATATTTCTTTAAAAAGTTTACCAGGGCGGAACGTAGCTCGCTATCAAGCTCAGTACCGATCATAACATGGCATCCGGATAGTCTAGGTGAATGGATATTGGAGCGACTTATTCCAAGGGTTTGGTGTTTTTTGTCTCTCGGAGGTCCACCAAGATAACCTGTTCCACCTCATCCCTCAAAGGTTTTATCTCGGCATCGGCGATTTATAATTGCTATTGGATATTTGGGGATGGGGAGGTTTCAATCTTTATAGTCGAAATAAAATAGTGTCTGGCCACTTTTTGATCGTCTCTTACCTCGCCCACCCTTGTTGAAGTGGGAAACTTCATTTTCAGGTGGTAGTTTAACGTGATTGCCCTAGTCCTTCCTAAAGGAGGATGACCTAAAATTGCGTTATAGAGAGAAGGGCAATCCACCACGATGAAATCCTGTCAAACGGTTCCCAAGGTCACTAATAACTTGATCCACCCAAGTGGATGAGTCATGTTTCCTCCAAATCCGACCAATGGAGTGTAAAAAGGATGTAACTTGTCCAAACCTATTTTCATTTTATCAAAAGCCGAGATGAACAAGATGTCTGCAGAATTGCCGTTATTAACTAGTATTCTTTGTACGTTAAAGTTGGCAATGGCGGCAAAGACAACCAAGGCATAGTCGTGAGGGAGATGCAAGCCCCTCAGATCATCATTTTTGAAGGTAATCGGCGGGTGGGCGTCAATGACAAGCCGAAGAAGAGGTTGTAGACCTCTTCTTCGCCCCGTCCATGAGCATTTTTGGCATGCGTCTTCTTGGACGAGCTCGAACATCCACCGGATTGGAATATTTTTAGGAACAGGAGCTGGATCTGAATATTTTCTGGAACATCCGCCGAATCCGAATATTTTTTGGCATGCCATTTCTGGCATGCCTCTTCCTTGTCTCCTAGGCACCTGATTATTTCGGCGAGGAGATCTTCCTCTCTTGACTTCCTCGCCCTCCGCTTCTGGAGTTTTGCTAGATGATCGAGACTCTGAGGAGGAACTCCTTTCTCGCCGAGGACATAAGGTGGGAGACCGTTGTCGCTTGGCTCAACCGGTATTGTGGTGGCTTTAAGACACTTCATTGCCAGACTGATGAGGTCGGCGAGGCAGGTGATTTTCAAGAACAGAGGCTGGAGGAATCCGTGGCAGGTTATTGGTAAGAAGCTGTAATAAACAGGCATTATTTTCATTCATGATTCTCATTTGCTCTAGATCCGGAGCTTGGCTAGTATTTGCCATAGGACAAGCTCTATTATCTAAAGGGCTACTGGCACTTGGTCTAGGTAAACAACGGCTGCATAGGTGCATAGAAGATTGAGAATTATCGTTCCTATAGGCGGCACCAAGCTGTTGTAGTAAAAATCTGGGTGAGCAATCCAATAGTCAATATTGCTCATTTACCTTTGCCTCGGCACTAGACCTCGGCAACAAGATGAGCGATCTGCACAGACCACTGAATAATCGTTACCGACAGGGGTGAGGTCGCTCAAAACCCCTCCGACATGCGAATCAGACCAAGGCGAATATAGGCTAAGCAAAGAGAAAGCAGAGCTATTAATATGTGTATGCCAGGATTAAATCGTACCTCATAATGATGGGAGAGTGGCTTTTATATAGATAGAGTAATGGGCAGTGTCAATGGATCACGCCGGGATTCTCGGACGGCTAAGTATGAAAATATATCCCAAAGATATTGGAGATTTAATGAGGAGATTTGACATATGGAAAACGTCTCG
>CM018894.1:1287478-1294978 GCA_009663005.1 Actinidia chinensis | reverse complement strand
AAACATAATTCCAGTTAAAAACACACGTGCGCACATACTTCATTATGGAAAAACCAATTAGGCAATTTGTAGAAAAAGGATCATCCACTCTTTGAAATAACATACAAGTTTGGCCCAATTTTTTGGAATGAACAAGGAATGGTAAAATAGACTATTCAATCCAAATTAAGGCATGTCAGAGCTAGAAAGCCAAACTAAAGATAGCTAAAGACATTTTATTAGCCTAGGAGAGGGAAAGATGTGTGTATGCATGTTGAAATGAAATAGCACTACTATTTTTTGTTGGCAAAGGAAAAGAAAATTGAGTGACGCATATCAAATGTTACACCAAACATGCGAAACTGACTAATTTCTCATGACATATCCATATGAACTACGATATGAATCTGCTGCATTTCAACTTGACTAAGCACAACAGTAGCTAGTGAGTTTAAATAAAAGCAGAGAGTAGAATAATGCTTGATTAAGATATGGCAGTTCCAATAATGAAATAACATGCTGTCCTATAATTGAAGAACCAACAAGAACAGGAAATATAAGTTTAAAATTCTTACCGGTTGCACCGTTGACAGAACCGCTGCTCCTGGCTCGTAACCTTTGGGGTCTTAGAATGGACCTCAAAAGAATATATCTCTAAGGTTTACCAAAAAGAGGTGTTGCATGCTTTAAAGGATCCAGACATTTACCACTAGGTCCACTATACTTCCTTGAATTTGGCTCCAAGAAAAACAATCCTAATTTAAAGGAAGTTACAACTCTGTAGAGTCACAGGAGGATCACTATGACACTAAATACCCACGTATGGAAACATAATGCCAGTTAAAAACACACGCGAGCACACACTACAGCATGGAAAAACCAATCAACCAATATGGTAGAAAAAGTATCATCCACTCATTGAAAAAACATATGAGGCAAACATGATACAAGGTTGGCCCAATTTTTTGGAATGAACAGCGAAAAAGGTAAGTTCCAAAATGGTAAAATAGGCTATTCAATCCAAATCAAGGTATGTCAGAGCTAGAAAGCCAAACTAAAGAAAGCTAAAGACATTTTATTAACCTAGGAGAGGGAAATATATGCATATGTATTTTGAAATCAAACAGCACTATTAATATTTGTTGGCAAAGGAAGAAAGTTGAGTGACATATCAAATGCCGCACCAAACATGCGAAACTGACTAATTTATCATGACATATCCATATGACCTACGATATGAATCTTCTGTATTTCAACTTGACTAGACAAAACTATGACACTCAAGACACATTTAACTATATGAGCGAACCGATTAAAACCGGGGTTCTACTCTTTCCTCAAAATCAAAATTATTTCCAACTAGTATACTCTGAATTAACATGACATTTAGATTGTGCTTAATAGGCTTTCTACTGGTATGGATAAATAGTTGATTTCAAGAATAATATATAAGTATTATGAATGAGAACTCAACACTTTTATGCAATCATAAGATTCAGACGACAGTAGCTAGTAAGTTTAAATAAAAGCACAGACTAGAATGATGCTTGATTAAAGTAAGGCATTTCCAAGAAATGAAATAACATGCTGCCCTGAAATTGAAGAACCAACAAGAAACAAGAAATATAAGCTTAGAATTCTTACCGGTTGCACTGTTGACAGAGCCGCTGCCCTCGGCCACCAATCGTAACCTATGGAATCTTAGAATGGACCTCACAAGCGGTGATATTCCCTGCACTAACAAAGGTCCGAATTGCACCCATCAACCAAGCATAAAATTACGTGGGTGATATTACCTGGTGTTTTGGCTCTTCGATGATCCAGAAGATGACAACAACTCCATAAGAGAACCATAGAATATTTAATCCTGTTAATTGATGGGTCCTCAGATCCATCCATCTTCCCAAATATCAAGTACACAAAGCAATTCCCCAATTCAGATAAGTCCCAAAGTGTTGTCTTCAAATATAGTAGCACATAAACTGCTGCATCAGGTTATTCTCATACTGTTTCCCCGAGGCCATTAAGACATAATTCTTCATAAGCAGTACTTTTTACTAAGATTGATATTCATCCACTGCCTAACTAAAGCACAAGCAGCCTTATTTCCCGAACGATGAATATGAGCATATTCCACCATTCGTTGGGCAGCAGAATGAATACCCTCAACAATTGCACCAATATCAGAAAAATTCTCCTTGACTGAATTTATCGCCTTCACAACAGAGAGAGTTACCTTCAAGATGAACAGAATCGCAACCCCAAATCAACAGCAAATATCATCACTTTCCATACACTTATTGCTTCAATATGATCAGCTCCTCAAACACCCCAAACTTTCTCTGAATAGGAGACTATCACTTCCCCCTTGAAATCTCTGACAATGATACCAATTCCCCCCGACCCATCTTTGAAAACAGTTCCATCAAAATTCACTTTATAGACCCCCTTAACTGGGGGTCGCCACTTTCATTCCATCCATTGCTGATCAAGTACCGTAATCTTTTGATGACCTGAGTATACAGAATCGCAAACTCTGTAACATCACTAGGAGACCTTTTTTGGCCCTCGAACTTAGATGCATTTCAATTGGTCAAGATTCACCAAGCCCACAATAAAGAAGTCAAATCCTTTCTTTAGAACCATGTTCATGATAATTCCTGCCCAGTCATATACATCACCTCTCTTTCTCACCTGATCCCAGTCTAGAAAACCGCATAACTTCCAAACCTCATCTGCAAAGGGACAGTCCCTTCAGCAGTGAACAACTTTTCTGGAGCATCACTGCACAATTCACATTGAACCTCTACTAATATCTTTCCCTAAAAAAGAAATGTTTTCACTGCTAAGATATTGGACAACCCTTCCGTGCAAAGTGTTTGATTTTATTCGGAACCATCATGGTCCACATCTTCGTCCAGAATTTGTTCTTAATTTCTGAGTTTTTGAACTAGAAACACCATCATTCTCTTCAGCCATAGCAACCCAATAAGCAGACTCACACTGAAAAGGCCACAGTTTGAAAAATGCCAATAGGAATTTGCTTCAAAAGGCAAAAGACCTAATGAATGGGGTGTATTCGTTTTTTTCAAAAACAATCCCATTCTTTGGCTTATCCTTATAAAATCTCATATCTATTTACTGGTCACCACATACAAAACAAGTAAAACCTTGTTTGGAACTCCTCCTCCCAGGGTATTATTATTATAGGTCTCATGTTCTTTCTTCGAGGCAAAGCATACTTTCTTGCAATGTCTTAAGAACTTATGATCAGAAACAATCTCCTATTTCTCGCATAGGATCTACGTCGTCCTAAGATCTTTAAACTACTCTTAAAGGAGAATATACGCTATATTTTCCCTCATTAGTTTGATTTCATACTATGGTTTTCTGAAAGAGAATTGGTTGCAACAGAACATGCCCAAGCACAGAAAAAAGCTCACTTTGATACCAAAATTGATCCCACTCAAGAGCTTTAACATCGGTATCAAAGTTACACTTATTTTTAAAGCATCAAAATGAACAAATTTGCATGAGGTCTCAACTACCCCAGCCTCTTCCCTAACCAGTCGCCGCTTCCATGGTGGCCGGCCGCTCTCTGTCTCTCTCTCTCTCTTCTAATTCCTTTTAGATTCATAAGATTAGGTGTTTGCTTGAAATCCTCTTCCTTTAAATAGATCTAGGATCAGAAGAAGCATTAGTGCTGGAATTCCTTATCAACGCTAACCCAGAGCATGGTGGTCGTGGTGCATCAATTTTTCATGCCCAGGAACAGATCTGTTTTGAGGCACTAGATGGAGGTGCAGTGGAGCGGTTTGATGATGATCGGAAGGTTGAAGACGTGGGAGACAAAGATGAACATTTCGGTTTGGGGTTTTTGGATTATCAAGGCTCTGTTATAGAGGAGTTTGCGTGTTTCAATTGATGACTGATTAGGCGTGTGTTTTGTGGTTTTGGTGGTTGTGTGGGTTTGGGGTATTGTGTGGTGGCTATTTTCCCCGATTGGTGGTTTTGGGTGTACGTTAAGGGAGAGGGTAGTTTTGGGGGCTGAGATTTGGGTTTGGGTTTTTGGGTTGGTGGGGGAAGCTGCTAGTGTGGATGATGAAAACAGAGTTTTTCAGTCTCCATATTTTATTTTCGATTCCAAGGTTAGTGATTTTCGTAGCAATGGAGGTGTTGGTTTCTGGTTTTGGCTTTGGAGGTGGATGTTTGTTTAGGTATTGATGGCCATGTAGGCAATGGTCAAGGGTGTTGAGAGTCACAACGGAGGGTTGAAGCCGACAGTGCTGGCTTTGGGGATTGATGTTGAAGGTTGTTGACGACGGAAACCGAGGATGGTTGTTTGGGTGTTGAAGGTCACAGCGGCAACGGTACATGGGTGCTAAGTTGGTGAGGGTGGCGGCGTCATAGGGTCTACGGCTGATGGTGCTCCAGCAGTGATGGCGGAAAGGTTGGTATGATGGTGGTTGTGGTTTTTATTTGGGTTGCGATTCGGGGAGAGGGGTGGGTGGGTAGGGTGACCTCGAAATGAGTATTGGTGCGTGAAGGGTTTGCTTGCTTTGGGAATTGTGGTTTATTGGGAATTCCAGTTATGATGGGGTATGCCCTAACCCTAATTCTTGCATCCGCTACCCAAAACCCTAGAATTACCCGGTTGTCCTACTTCAGTTTGGTATCAGAGCTAAAGTTTTCACCACTAGTTTCTTACAAAGTGGGATATCCTATGCGTCCAAATATATCGCACCAAATACGTCACGCCCTATAAGAAAGAAGTTCCCAATTTTAAGAGATGATCAAAGTGTCTTCTCCGATTGGCTTGATTCAATTGAGAATTTCTGTGGTTGCTCCAACTGGACCGATGATCGAAAAGTGAGATTTGCCAAGATGAAACTTGTAGGCTTGGCACAAACATGGTGGTATGGTACCGAAGGAGATATGAGAAGATTGGAATTGCGTCAATCAACACATGGAAAGCCATGAAAGCTAAGTTACAAGAGAAATATATGCTTTCAAATTATCATGCAAATTCATACAAGCATCAAGTTAATCTACAACATGGAAGTACATTATTTGAAGAGCATATGCAAAAACTTGAAGCCCTCAACACTTAATATCGAGCGGTGGAAGCTCACACCAAAAATATGTGAGATTTCAAACTGGTTTAAGGCCAATTATTGGGAAAAAATCACCACAGCAGCCACAAAACTGTGCGGAGTATGCAGCACCAGAAAGAAAGACTGTTGAAGATGGAAATTGTAAACAATTGAAGTTACGTTTGGAGGAACGTGTTCGAAATATGTCCATGGAAAAAGACGACCAGGTTACTAAGGATGAAAGTGCTGCAACACGAGGTAAAAGCATTACAAATTGGCTCCCAACGTTGTTCATGAAGACTCTGAAGTTGAAACCAAGGAATACGATGTTCCTCGTACCACAGAGACCAATAAAACAAAAACTGCAGCTGCTGGTCCTGAAGCAAATAAGCCTCTTGGATCCTCAAATTCAATGCCAGCAGAATTATATAATGAACCTCAACCAGTGCAAAGCATCCAGCTAGCAAAATCTCAGGTAGAAGAGTTACAGTTGTCAAATTCTTGTGCAGATTCTATATGTTCAATCGAGCAAGGCTGGACAAAAACGAAACCGGCTCCTGGTTTTTTAAGAAAGTATGGCAAGGTTGAATCATATGACAACAATATGCTTGAAGAAGAGGATGAGAACAGGGAGTCTATGATTGACGCGCTATGAATGGAAGTATTCAAATCGAGTAAAAACAAAGCATCATGAAGCGAAAAGATACTAGCATGAATGGAAAGAATTTTACAGCTCAAGATTTGGATCAATTTAAGGATGCATTTTCTACTCCAATTGATTTTGTCATTCCAGTTAAATTCCATGTCATAATTGAGAAGGAAAATCAATCGTTACCCTTCTTGCTACCTCAGACAAAAAAGTAAAGGGAATTTGGAGTTGCAGTTTTTTACAGCAAGGCATGGATAGAAATCTGGCGCACATGGATTTTCATACTTCAATATTTCAAAACTCGGGGTCAAGTTTGCTCCAGTCGAGGGAGAATGATGCATTGTACAAGAGAATACAGAGGAGAAAGAAAAATAAAGTTCCAAGTGGCAATCATGCTTGGAAATTGCTTTTAGACCTTCCTCCTTTTCTTGGTTTTGGACGAGTGGTCTTTTCTGGAGAGAACTGATTTTAAGAGGACTAAGATAGCAAGGTGTCATGGGACTAATGTTTCCATTTGAAATGATTTTAGCATTTCTTCTGTTTCCCTGGGAGACCAGACCTCTCTTTCTTTAAGACTCTTCGCTCCCTCGATTCGAGAAACAATAGGACCTTTGCAACTAGTAAGATCGTGGTCTCCTCTTCCTCTTAACATGCATACCATGCTATACGATGTTGTCTCCTAATTCTTCCCCTATATTATAATAGGTCTACCCCTGTTTATTCCATCAAGAATCGGATAATAGGAATATGGTCTACAAAGCGTCGTAACAACAAATTACATTAAAATTAAAATGGGAAAAGACTTGCTAAAGTATACTAACCACGAGTATACTTTCGCAAGTCTAACCACGAGTAATAGCCCAAAAGAGTGTTAAATTACAAAGAACCAACACACTTAACTCGTCGTCGTATGAGTGTCAGATTTTATGGGACACATGCCAGGGACACTCTCTACACACGCCGTGTGACGTGCCCATCTAATTTTATTAATTTTTCACCTAGACACCTATAGGACAAGCCAGGGAGACATATGCTAACGAGTTTTGTAGTTTTTTCGTCCACTGTTTTGCTACTTATTGATACTTTATATACTTATTGGTTTTGTTTGGTTATTTGGATATTAGATTGATACTTTGTGATGTGACAATGGTTTTTCATGGATTATCTATTAATTATATATTAAATATTTGGTTCATATAGTAGATGATGAATCTCCCCATCGCGCTCTGACAAGTTGTGATCACATAAACAATCTGAGAAAAATGTCACTCGTCATCCTAGCCGAGAACGATAGTCATCGAATCGAGAATAGATAGTAACTTTGCAACTAGTAAGATGGCTGGTCGCCTCTTCCTCTCAACGTGCATTTTAAAAGAGTGTTAAACAACATATGAGTGTTAGACGTACGGGACACACATGATGGGGACCCCTTTATAGGGCACGCCTACCTATTTAAATTTATTAATTTTTGGCTAGAGATGATTAGGACATGCCAGGTAGACCTATGTTAAAAGGGTTTTCCAGTTTTCCAATCCAGTGTTTTGCTACTTATTGATACTTTAGTTAGTTACTTGTTTTGTTTGGTTGTTTGATATTAGATTCATACTTTATATTCTAACATGAGGTTTTTTTTTCAAGGATCATCTATTAAGTTTATGTTAGGTTCAACTAGTTATGGTCATTTGTGGGAATCGTTTGAGATTTACGAGTCACTATTAATAAAACACATATTAAAGAGAAAAAGGTGAGAACTGGCCTTCCATGTAGATATGGAGATAC
>CM018894.1:1274978-1277478 GCA_009663005.1 Actinidia chinensis | reverse complement strand
AGAAAAATGTAGCCTGTCATCCTAGTCGATAACCATAGTCATGGAATCGAGAAAAGATAGTATCTCTCCACCTAGTAAGACGACTCGTGGATTGTTCCTCTTAACATGCATATCATGCTATACTATACGATGTTGTCTCCAAATTCTTCCAGCATGTTATAATAGGTCTACCATTGTTATTGCATCAAAAATTGAATGATAGAAACGTGGTCTGCAAAGCATCGTAACAACAACTTACATTGAAATGGGGAAAGACTTGTTGAAGTATATTAAGAGCAATAGATGTATGCACCACTGGTAATAGCCCAAAAGAGTGTTAACCATAAAGAACCAATGTACTTAACTCGTCACCGTAAGAGTGCTAGACATGTATGGGACACACGCGCCGGGAACGCCCATATAGGACACGCTTTCCCAATTTAATTTATTAATTTTTCAAGTAGACATGTATAGGAAATGCTAAGGAGACGTATGTTAAAGGGTTTGCCAATTTTTCATACATCGTTTTGCAACATATTGATCGTTTAGATATTTATTGGTTTTGTTTGGTCGTTGGATATTAGAATCATACTTATGTTGTGACATGAGATTTTTTTCCGTGGATCGTCTATTAATTATATATTTAATATTAGGTTCAAATAGTTTTGGTCATTTACGGGAGTCGTTCAAGATTTACAATTCACTACTAATATCTACAAAACGCATATCATAGAGAAAAATGTGACAACTGGCTTTCTATTTAGAGACGGAGATATTTTGATATCTCAAGTGGATGGGCTTCACTTTTAGCTAGACCAACCAGACGAGTTGGCATTATAAAGTTATTCTTGTGCTGCAAAATCACAACTCTAACGAGAACTGTCCATATTCACCATTTAGAGAGATAATATAAGTAGATATAGTTGTGTTGTGAGAGGGGTTGTGGTGTTATCAGATGTTTGAGTTCAGTCGAGGTGGAGTGCTTCAGTTCAGTCAAGGCAAGGTGAGGTAAGGTGGAGTAGTCAAGGTGAAGTGAAGGGCATAGGGAGGATACAAGAAGACAATCGTATAATCGCAAAAACAAAGAATCCTCCCTTTGGTCAGAGTATTGTGACATAGTGTTAAACCGCCCCAACTCAACTCAACAAAATCCCGAGGGAATGTGATACTCTCAAAGATTTTCAGCGTAGTGAACTTTCTGAGCTTGAGTAACATGTCACATCATTGACAATCGAGATAGCAGAATTAAAAGGCATACCAACATAGGCATGACCACAACAAAGATAATTCCTCTTTGGGTGAGTTATGCGACCTGCTACTTAACCTCACCAACTCAGACAACACTCAAAACATATTAGAGTATCTCTCCCCTCAATTTAACCAATATGAGAAAAATGTAACTCATCATCCTCACCAAGAACGATAGTTATCGAATCAAGAAAAGATAGTATCTCAGCAACTACTAAGATGACTCGTCGCCTCTTCCTCTAATCATGCATATCATGCTATATGATGTTATCTCTTAATTCTTCCCCAATGTTATAATTGGTTTACCCTTGTTATTGCATCAAAAATCGAATGAAAGGAACGTGATCTGCAAAGCGTCGTAACAACAAATTACATTAAAATGAGGAATGACTTGCTAAAGTATACTGAAAGGAATAGATGAGTACGTCTAACCATGAGTAATAGCCCAAAAGAGTGTTAAACTACAAGGAATCAATACGCTTAACTCATCTTCATATGAGTGTTAGACATGTATGAGACACACACGCCTCAATTTACTCGCCCAAATGGCATCTCACGATGATGAATCTCATCATCATGCTCTCAAGAGTGTTTTTCGTAAACCAATATGAGAAAAATGTTAACTCTTCATCCTAGCAGGGAACGATAGTCATTGAATCGAGAAAAGATAGTATCTCCGCAACTAGGAAGAAGACTAGTCGCCTCTTCCTCTTAACATGCATATCACGCTATATATGATGTTATCTCTTAATTCTTTCCCAATGTTATAATATGTCTACCGTTGTTATTGCATCAAATACCAGATCATATCGGATTATAGGAACGTGTTCTATAAAGCGTCGTAACAACACATTACATAGACATAGGGAAAGACTTGTTAGAAGTATAGTAAGAGCAATATATGTGTGTATCTAACCACAGGCAATAGCCCAAAAGAGTATTAAACTACAAAGAACCAACGTGCTTAACTCGTCACCGCATGAGTGTTATACATATATACGGGACACAAACACCGGGATATATGAAACCTCCCCATTTAGTTTTATTAATTTTTCCACTCTGGGAGACGTATGTTAAAGGGTTTGGGAGTTTTGCATCCATTGCTTTGCACCTAAATAATATTTTAGATACTTCTTAGTTTTGTTTGGTTGTTGGATATTAGATTCATACTTTGTATTATAACATGAGGTTTTATTTTTCTTGGATTATCTATAAATTATATAGTTAAGGTTGGGTTAAAATAGTTTGGTTATTTGTAAGAGTCGTCCAAGAG
>CM018894.1:1202478-1204978 GCA_009663005.1 Actinidia chinensis | reverse complement strand
GCCTCCTGAGCTCGAGAGAAGCAAACTCTGGGTTTTAGAGCTCGGGGCTTCTCTTGGAGTCGAGGTACTAACCTAGACTGCCCTTCCCCACCATTTTCGCTTTTAGGAAAGACCCACTATGGATGCCTTCCCCTTATTTTTTGGGCTATAGAGGAGGGGGTGAGCTTGGCCCCACCGAAGTTGGAGATGGAACATTGGCTGTAACTTAGCCTAGAAGGGGATCTTGGACTTTTGGAGGAGGAATAACCGGTTTGGATTTTTGGGGGGCCCGAGAAACACCAAGGTTCTTGGCCGTTGGAGGCATGTCTACCTCGGAGTTCGAATCTGTAGTGTCGACTCCAACAAATGAATGGTCGACTATGTCTCCAATAAAAGGCAAAACCGGAGGAAATACGAGGTCAATAGCTTTTTCATCTGAGTTAATCACTAGTATGGGACCTACCATAGTCGAAGCAGGGACAATCGTTGCCAAGGCAGGAATTACCACTTCCCCTTGGTTAACTTCTTCACCTTTTTCCTCTTCCTCTTCCTTTTCAACATCAAGGGCAACAACTAGCTCGGTTCTAGACAATTCAAGCGAGTTAGAGTCAATCGAGTTTGTACTTGTATCGTTAGCTAAATCAAGTGCCCGGGCGAGTGTGGCGTTTTTGTCAAGCTCACTACTTAGTTCATCCAAGTTAGTTCTCCAGTGACGCAAAGTTCATTCTCAGATGCATAGTGGTGGTAGCTTGCTTGGACGAGTTGCTTAGCATGATGAGGGATTATGTGGCGGTAAACTGGCTCGTACTGAAGAAGGGTTTTACATCTATGGGCCTTCTGCAATTGTTTACAATCTTTATGGCCTCCGTGCATTGCTTAGTCCTTTTTTGAAACTTGCTATTGAACCCTAAAACATGTCAGCCGAGGTGCAAGGTGTCAGATCAACAATATATCAATTTGTAAAGTGTTGTAAGCAATGTAGAAAATCAAAATAACCAAGCTACAAAAAGAACTTATTGTCAGGAATGTTTTCATTATGTCGGGGAAGGACCAGACACCATCATCCCCAGTTCAGAATTCCTAGGCTTTCGAGGCCTAGACAAATTTGTTAAAATATAAATCTTTGTCTAGGATCTCGGTTACAAGATTCGTTTGGGTTGTTGGGGATCCCAAAGCCCAAGATAATGGTTGCCGATGTTGAAGTAGGTATTGAGCTCTTTTCTCAAGCATACCATGCTATACAACATGCAATAGGTCTGAGGTGTCGAACGACAGCCCTTCTTATCGCACCAGCATGTCCACCACAAGCACGGTCCTGATTAAGTTGACTGACACTTGCAAAAAGGTAAGTCAACACCGTGCCATGACCTCTTTCAGCATTGGACTGATGGTAAACCTAATGCCTGCTTGGTAGATCAATCATGTGCAAACCAGGATGCGGTCCTTATGTCCCTCTACTAGGTTGGCCACATTATAGGTCTTGGTCTTTCTATCCGCACATCATCTAGAATACTATGGTTAAGCCTAAATTGCTCCAATGCGTCGTCGTAGTGAACTAGGAGATGAGCTCGGTTCAATTCCATATTCTGAAATATAAACAAAGCAGTGAGAATGAGCTCAACCTAGGTAATGACGATGGACCACCAGGTACAGAGTTAGCCGAGCTCTCCGTGAGCTCCGAGATCTTCCCCACGAGGCTTAACATTTGGGTAGAGTTAGTCGAGATCCCTGCGAGCTTTAAGCTCTGACCTAAGAGGCATTTCTACATTTCACTAAGGGACAACTCTCAAACCTTCCCCTTGCCTCGAACCCATCTCGCTAGCAGAAAGACTTAAGAGGGCAAAACCCTAACCCTAAAAGACTTCATGGAAGATTTTCAACACAACTAGGCCATCAGAAGCCCGGATGTAGACTTTACAAGGTTCAGACCAGTTTTACCAAGGGAAACTGGTCAAAGGCAACCCAAAATATGAAAACCCATAAAGCTTAACAATCACCCACCAATGGCAGATAAGCGGACATGACAAACTCCAACAAGCAGCCAATGTTCACAAAAGAAAAAAAATTCAAAATCTAGAGATTCTAAAACTATAGAAACCCAAATATATCAGATAGAAATGGAAGCATACATACATGCAGGCATATTAGAAAAAAATTCCAAAAGAATCTCTCAAAAGGTTTGAAGAAAAGCTTGCCGAAATTTACAAAGAAGATCTGAAGACTGTTGGAGAATGAAAACTAGTGCGTCAGAAGATAGAGGTCGAGATCGGCTACAAAAATGGTGGTTGAACAATGGCAACAAATCTCAGGTGCACTTTCTCTCACTACAAATGCTCTCAAAGATGAAGATGAACAATGGTTGGGGATAGCCCAACTATTTATTGAAAGCCTAAAGGATGAGTTTCCTGCCAAACAAGCCCTTAGGGCGCTTCCCGCGCTTCGGCTCCCGAGCTAACTTTTTACTCCTAGCCAACTAGGTGTTTACACGTGGAAGACAAATCACCATAACTTTCTGCCAAAC
>CM018894.1:1087478-1089978 GCA_009663005.1 Actinidia chinensis | reverse complement strand
GTCGATGTAAGCGTCCATGATTTTTACCCATTAGAGACTTAAACATCTTGGTGATCCTTCGTTGATATGTGGCTCTGATGTTTTTTAGCCCAAAGGCATGACCTTATAGCAGAATATGCCGCAGGAGGTGATAAAGGTAGTTTTCTCTTGATTAGGCTTATGCATCGCTATTGGGTGGTAACCTTGGTACGCACCCAAGAAACTCATTCGGGTATGACCTCAAGTAGAGTCTACTAGTTGGGCAATTTTTGGCAAGGGAAAGCAATCTTTTGAACAAGCTCAATTGAGGCTTGTGAAATCAATGCATACCCTCCACTCGGGAATGACATTTAGCTCATGCTTGATTAAGTTTGGGTCAACCCCAGACATTTCATACAGAGTTTATGTGAAGACCTAAATATTGGTTGTTAGGAACTCGATAAGCTCAATTCTATTCTGCTCCTTTAGGTTTGAACAAATGAGAATGAAGTAGTTTGAGCTTGGCTCATCGAGATCATAGCGTACGAGGTCCTCCACGACTTTGGCCTCGGGGGTCCTGCCAATGCCTTCCAGGATTTCTAGATCCTCTTCAACCTACTGCACCTCTCTCATGGTAGCCTTAGTGGAGACCATGGAAAGATAGCATTGTTTGGCTGTCATCTGATCCCCATAAAGGATTTCCTCACCTTGGTGGGCGGCAAACTTGATAACCTGGTGCAACATAAATGCAACTCCCTTCATTTGTGTAACCAATTTTTGTCACAATGATTGCGCTACAGGGGGAGGGGATATCAACAACAATGAACTCTGTCACAAACTCTTGGGAACCAATTCATACTTTGAGGATTACAGTTACCAAGGGCCACTGAGACTAAGTATTGAACCTGACTAATAGAGCTCGGGTAGGCTTTAAATCAGCCTCTAATGATTTAAGCGATTTAAATAAATCATAGTACATCACCTCAACTGAACTGCTAGTGTCCACCAAGATTCTCTTGACATTGTAGTTGTAGACCCGCAATTGGATGACCAAGGGATCGCTTTGGGGGTGTTGGACCCGCTCAAGATTGACCTTGGTAAATGTGATGCTTCCTGGCTCGGATAGGCCCTGCCTTGGCTTCTTCGCTTTTGGTTGGACCGAGAGAACCTCGTTCATTTCCAGACTATGCGGATTTCCCCCAAGATCCTATTCTCAAGATTGGTGTGATTTAGGGCCCCAATCATGTGAATAGTTTCTAGAGGTAGGTTTTCTTCCAAGGCATCATCTCCTTCGTCATTGCCTCGGTCAAACCTTGGATTGGGTCTAACCTGGGCTTCTTCTGCCTTAGTCTTTTCTCTCTCAACGTATTCTTTCAAATGTCCATCCTAAACAAGTTGATCGAGAAATGTCTTAAGGGCTCTACAATTCTTAGTTATGTGCCCATTCTCCTCATGAATGACACATTTTCACCATTGGTTGCGCCTTTAGGGATCTCCTCCCATGGGGGCAGGTTTTCAGTAGTATAGCCTATCTCGGATCTAGGTGAGGAGATAGTAAATTGGTTTCTTGAAAACCACATTGATGCCCTACTTCACTTGATCTTCGTGGTCCACCATACTTTCCCAATATTTTTTGAACAAGCCATCGCCCTGGGAAGAAGACTCTATAGCCCGTTCTACTTGCCTGACATCTTCCTTGAGCTGAGCAAACATCTCTACGAGTGTCATGAGGTCACAAAGGTCGACTAAAGGGTTGAGTGTCAGGTCTTCTCATAGCTTCTCACCCATGGTCAATCCGATCTTGTAGTTGACCACGGTGAGCTCTTTTGAGCACTTATTGATCTCGTTGTAGAGCTCCCAATTGCATTTACTATAGTTGCGAAATGTCTTATTTTTGCCTTTATAGAGCGTCAAAAGAGAGCTAACACCTTCAGTGCCTTAGTATTGATAACAAATCGAGCCACGAATGACTTAAAAAACTGGTAAAAGCTCTTGTGGACCTCGTAGGGAGATTGTCGAAACATTTTAGCCCGATGTCACCCACGCTCGATAGGAACACCCTGCATATGAGTACAACGAGGTAGGTCCAAAGTGCCATCACCTGCCTGAAATGGCTAATGTGCAACCTTGGGTCGGACTTCCCATCATACAAGGTAAACTTTGGGGGGTGAACTTCTTCGGGGCATCCATTCCCTCAATCTCGAGCGCGATAGGGGTCAGGTACCTTTAGAGTTATTTTCTTGGTGCGAACTTGGTAGTCCTGGTTTCTGATTTCGTCGGGATTTTGTTTTTTCGGCCACTGCTACCCTGGTAAGCAATTTTGCCCACAAATCTCCATCTTCTTGGGTTCGTTTGGCATTGAAGGTTTTGCAAATGTCCACGCCAGTGGGTTTAGCACGACAACACCCTTTGTTTACCTGATGCTACGTATTTACTATCACTTTGTCTCTCGGTCTCAATGTAGTAGGATTCTACTTGTTTTCCTTTCAGGCCACCCCGAGGTGTGTCTGTGCGTTGGGCAGACTTCACCTTGGATGGTCCT
>CM018894.1:1064978-1069978 GCA_009663005.1 Actinidia chinensis | reverse complement strand
CTACTGAATTTTGAAGCTTTTTATCTTGATTGCCAAAGATTTCACCTTGTCTAAATACGCCATCATTTTGGGATCTTGGGTGAGATAATCTCCTTGAACTTGGTTCATTACAAACTGGAGTCGCTAAAAAAGTCCAAAGATTCCATTCTGAATTCAAATGCAATTCTTAGTTTAGCGAGTAGGGCTTCGTATTCTTCCTCATTGGTGGTGGTTTTGAATCCAATGCGTATGGCATATTCCATTTGTTCACCTGATGGAGTTTGGAGACTAGGCTAGCACCATAGCCATTGTGATTGGATGATCTATCTACTAACATCTTCTATCTCATCATATCGCCATCTTCTACCTTGCCATTTCCTTCTTTGGCGAGTTTAACGGTGGTGTTTGGTATCTCATTGCCTTCAATATAGGTAAACTCGACTATGAAGTCAGCCAATGCTTGGCCTTTGATCACCATTCTTGCTTGGTATTTGATGTGGAATTCGCCGAGCTCAATGAACCACTTGGTTTGTCAATACGATAATCAGATGTGCTTGAAAGTAATGACAGAGTACACTGTTCTTTCGATTTTGATAGGACTTTATTAGCATAGTACACTGTTCTTTCGATTTTGTCCTCTCTTTAATCAGCACGACACTTACAGCTGTTGGGGACACGGGCATATATAAAAGAAGGTCCTCGTCTCCATTAGGAATCATTAGGAAGGGGTTGATCCGAGATACTTCTTTAGTTATTGGAAATCCACTACTGAATCAGTAGTCCATTCAAAGGCTTTACTACTTTTCAGGATCTTAAAAAATGGCAAACATTTGTCAACCTTCTTTGAGACAAATTTATTGGGAACAGTAACTTGCCCTATCAGGCGTTGAACGTCATGAATGCTCTTGGGCGAGCTCATTAGCAGCAGAGCTTGTATTTGATTTGGGGGTTGCCTATATCCCCTATTAGAAATGCATATTTGGTATGTCTTCTAGAAATTTTCTTGGTTACAATGTTGGCGCAGAATGATCTGCAAGTGGGTGATATGATCTGCATCTTTGAGACTCTTAACTAGCATGTCATCGATGTAGACCTCAATGATGTCTCTAATAAGGTCTTTGAATATCTTGTTGACTAACCTCTAGTATGTCACCCCAGTATTCTTCAATCCGAAGGGCATGACCTTGTAGCAATACAAACTTTTTTCCGTGATGAAAGATATCTTCTCGCTATCTTGGGGTGCAACTGGATTTGGTGGTATCCGAAGAAGGCATCCATGAAACTGAGGAGCTCATGCCTTGACATTGCATTGACTATGAGATCTATCTTATGGAGGGAAAAGTTGTCTGTGGGACATGCTTTATTCAGGTCGGTAAAGTCAATGCAGACCCTCCATTTCCCCTTTCTTTGGGGTGACGAAGACATTGGCTAACCAGTTTGGATAATGGGACTTC
The DNA here is from genome assembly GCA_009663005.1 of Actinidia chinensis. Taxonomy (NCBI): domain Eukaryota; kingdom Viridiplantae; phylum Streptophyta; class Magnoliopsida; order Ericales; family Actinidiaceae; genus Actinidia; species Actinidia chinensis. Next base: position 1,068,545 of record CM018894.1, on the reverse strand, counting down.
CTGATAACATTGGCATTGATGAGCTTCAAAACTTCCTCATCTATCACTTTTAGTCATTCATGGGTGAACTTTATTCTCTTTTAGCAAACAGGAGGATGATTTGGATTGGTGAACAACTTTTGTATAGCGAAGTGGGGATATATGCTAGGGACCTCATTTGTGACCAAGCGAACACATCGTAGTTCCTCCTCAAGCACACTACCAAGGCATCTTGTAGTTCTGCTGTTAACTCTGTCTCAATCATCACATGGCGATTTGGGTGATCAAGATGTATGGAGATCGAAGTTATTTCTTCCAAGGGCTTTGTATTTTCTCTATCTCGTCGCTCATCTCCTCCATCTTGACATCCTTTTGCTATGGTTGCTACTTGTTATCCGCCTTCAACACCATCATAAAGCACTGCTTGGAGACTTTTTGATCGCCGCTTACCTCGCCTATCTCAGTAACAATAGGAAACTTCATTACTAAGTGATAGCTGGAGGTAATGGTTTTTATTTTGCCTAGTGTGGGGCGATCTAAAATGGCGTTGTAAAGTGAAAGGCAATCCACGACTATGAAATCTTGCCACACCGTTGTTTGGTGCATCTTTGTCTCCACGATTAAAGGCTACTTGATACCCTATTGGATGAATTAACCCTCCTTCAAATCCGATCAGGGGGGAATGAAACGGATGGAGTTTGTTTTTCCCAATCTTCATCTTATCAAAAGTCGAGGAAAATAATACATAGGTAGAGCTTCAGTTGTCAATCAAGATTCTCTAAACGTTGAAATTAGCAATGGTGGCGACCATAACTAAGGCGTCGTCATGGGGTAGATGTAAACCCCTTAAGTCTTCATTGGTGAAGGTGATGGGAGGAGTCACCTCGGTTATGCATGAGGAAAGGTTATAAACTTTTTCTTTTGCTCACCCTCTTGCACTAGAGCAAGTCTTTTCCTTGATGCCATTGAACATCTTCCAGACCTAAATTCTCCATGAATGGTTTGAATATCTTTAGCATAAGGTATGTTGTTGGTATAATCTCTCTCAAGTGTTGCTCGTCTCGGGTGATCAGCGACAAACTATCTCAGACATCCCCTTTCAATCAAGTCACTTATTTGCTCTTTCAGTTGAAAATAATCTTCAGTATTATGGTCGTGATCTTTGTGAAACTCACAATACTTGTTCTTGTTTTTTTGTAGTGGGTTGGTCTTAATTTTACCAGGCCATTTCACGAATTTCTCATTCTTGATCTCTATAAGTACTTGAGCAATGGGGGTGTTAAGAGGAGGTAGCAGTAGTTCTGTTCGGCGAGGAGTCCTAGGGCGTCAGTCATTATTTCTCCCCTGTGGAGGCACCTCGGGCTTCCTCGACTTAAAGTTAGTCCTGTATTATGTCCTCCTTGAGTCTGACTCCTTTCTTTTGTAATCATCTTCTTTTCCTTGCCAATATAGAGAACGTGGGGGAGAGACGTGGAGCCTTGTTAATAGGAATATGGAATTATTGGAGACATAAACAATCGGGTAGCAGTCATTGGCGACATGGACAACGGAATGGAACCATAGGTGACGTAGAGGTCATTGGTAATATGATTACCTCAGAATGAATCCTTTCCTCTTTTGGAATTACTAATTTAAATAAGTGAAGTTTTATCCCTCATCTGTTTGTGGATTCCACCGTTCATTTGTAGAGTTAGTTGAAAAGATTATACATATAAAATACAAAGAAAGAATCGGATCCGCGAGTTGAGTCCAAACTCCAAAGTAAGTCTATTGATCGCAACTTGACTAGATTGGTTTTTTGAATCTATACAACCTCGTTAATCCATTCTATCAACATCACGAACCTTGAAATTACAATGGTTGGTTGCCACTCATGCAATTGGTAGTGGTTGCTACGAACTGCAATCATATATTTTTGGATGTTATTGCTAATTTCCCTCATTGGATAGTTTCTATGTATTAAGAGCCAATGAAAAGATATTAACAAAAGTATGTAATTCCAATTATATGGCCATGCATAACAAGCAAACTCTATACCCTCAAAAGTCAAATGGAGCTAATTTTAAAAAAATCATTAAAAATAAAAAAAAATATTTTAGATGATTTTTTTGAGATAGAAATAGTTTTTTTTCGTCTTTAGTGAATTTTTTTCCCGAATTACATGAATTATTTTATATTTTCGGACTCCACTCGTCAAGAGTAAAGAAAAAGTATAAAATTTTGATTAAACATGAAGAAAAATCACTAAAAACAAAAAATTAAAAAACAAAAAAAACATAACCCAAACTCAACCTTTAGCTATTTTGGATGGGGTTTGGGGAAAAATCTATTTTACCTCCTCGTGGTTTGACCTCGGAGCGCTTCGCATCCCTGTCATTTAAAAATATACAGAGAACTCCCCATGGTTTTAGACTAAAATGGAACATTGGCACCTTTAACAGAAAATACAAAATGACCTGAATACCCTTCTTCTCTTTATCTCTCCTATGTCCTACCTTCTCTTTCTCTCTCTTCTAGCTTCCAAAACTAATTAACAAAATTAACTCAATTAAATCAAATGTGAAACTAAGTTCCCTAAATGTAAAATACCAAAGTAATGAAGACTCACAGAGGAAGACTTGATCAATTTGGTATTCCGTCAGTTAGTTCATGTTGGTCATTCAGGAAGATACTTATAAACAAAGGAATCAAATCTTGACTTTCACTCATTCATATATATCCAGTATTCATATATATGAGATGATAAAATATATGTATTCATTTTCGAACGAGTTTAGACGAGTGCCGATGTCAGACTGTCATTTCATAACAAGTTTGACCAACATCTTAATGCAATAGCTCGGTCAACAAGCTTATCTTAGACGAGTTTTTCAAGCCGAACTTCAGGGTCAAAGGACAACGTACACGATAAGTTTACTCTACCACATGCATGCTTGGGATCAAACACTAATGATGCAATGAGTTAGCTACCAACCACACCCTAGGGCATGATTGGGTCAATTGCCTAATCACTGACATGACAGTTGGTGCATCCTCAAACGTTCTGAGTTGCGCTATAAAAAGAAGACAGACTCTCTCTCACAAGTAAGTCATTCTCACTCTCTCATTCTACTTTTTCTCTCTAAAAACCAGATCTAAGAACCATTCTCTTGCTCTTTTCTTCTTTCATTTTTTTTTGGCCACTAGCTTGACCATCAGAGAGCCGTCTCCGGTATAGCTTCGAGCGTTCCTTCTCACTGTTGTTGTTTTGCAGGCTTGGCTGAACAACACCAAGTCATCGAAAACTGTTTGTTAGTCATCACTTTTGTCTGCATTCGATTTTTTCCCATCCTACAATCCCACAACACATATATATATATATCTATACACACAAATATGTATTTTTAAAAAATGTGGTGTTTTAGCAAGATGTGTGCCCATCTTAAGGTGATGATGCCTCTATAAACATCAGAATTCCAAAATCACATACTAGAGTGAGAGAGAGATGGATTACAAATTTTCAGATTGTATGTGGGACAGAGGGTATAGAAAAATAAGGGGTGATTGAAGGGAGAAGAACGCTTATTCTGCAAAACTTAGGATAAATAA
>CM018894.1:994978-997478 GCA_009663005.1 Actinidia chinensis | reverse complement strand
GGTGTTTCCAACATATGGGGGAGCAGTTCGGCTCCTCTGTCTCCGGTTTGTTCCCTTTGGTGCTGTTATATGGATGCCATCTGTCAGTAATCCATTGGATTTGTTATGACGGTTCGCTCGCAAAACGATGCACCCCTGTACCGCGTTTGGCTCATTTCCCGCCTCTACGAGTTCCTTTTTAGGGCATTGCTATTTCCCTCTTTTTCATCGTTGCAGCAATTTTTTAGAGAGAGAAGGAGATCGTAGCTTTGCGTCCTCTGCACCATTTTCGGGCAGCTGTGATTATACGTTTACGCGTCGGAAGAGCGCCCCCATCTGATACGGTAAGTCACTATTTCTCTGGGCCTTTTTTGTACATTCGCTTAGAACGCTATTCAAATCTCCGTCGTAGTCCGTCGTCTCGCAAATCACTGAATAGGGTCTGGGTCAAACCCGACTGGAGTAATTAGGGTTTTCTAGGTTCGACCTCGCTTCTGGGGGCGCTTTAAGCTCCTCTGACCATCTGCCTCCAATTTCAGGACATGGCGTTGAATCGGGCTCAAATGCTTGTTCGCGATAGCGAGGCCTTAGCCCAATTCCGTGTTGACCATAGGATCCCTGACGACGTAGTAATTGAGCGCCCGGGTCCAAACGATGACGCGGATTGGGTAGAGGGAGAAGGCAATCGGATGCCCGTTAGGACCTGGTTCATTTACCAAGCCGGGCTTCGATTTCCCCTCAGCAAACTCTTGAGATCCGTCCTTTCTATCTGCGGGCTCACTTTCATGCAAGTCTCTATAAACTTTGTCCGAACCGTGCTGGCGGTTGAGGATTTGATGCAGAGAGAATGGTTAGAGTTCACCGCGGATGATCTTTTTCATGTGTACTGCGTGGTTAAGCCTAGGAAAAATCCTGAGACCCAAATGCTCGAAGGCAATCACTATCTTCGCCTTAGGAAGCCAAATCAGCCTCAGACGAGGTTAGTTACGGATTCTCTGGACAAGGACCAGTATTTGAACGACTTCATTTGGGTCTCGGGTCAATGGGAGTTCCCTGTCAACGAACCCGACCCCTTCTCGATTCCTAGGCACAGGGTTACGTCCCTGTAGGTGAGAACCGGTGTGCTTCTCCCTGCGATATACTTTGTCAATTCGTCCATCCTACATAACGGTTAACTGACTATTGTGTCCGGTTCGCTTTTGCAGGATTCAACAGACGTTTTTGGAGGAGGAGCGACCAGTGTTCGGCTGCGATAAGTGCTGTGAACAATTGTGGACGCTCCCGCAAAGTCTCCGATTTACTAGGTTACATCCCCTTGTACCGGTACACCATTCCTCTCTGAGCCGCTCATCAGGGACGGCCCGTTCTTCCGCCCCTCCAGATCCGAGGACCAGGTTCTAGGCCGAGGAGCTCTTTGTCTGACGAGGTCAGTGATTTATTTGAAGGGACCTCAGCCGAGCTTCGAAGGCTATTAGAAGAAGCCGAAGGCGAAAGTTCTAACTCCAATGAATCGAGCTCTTCCAGCTGGGACATCGATCTGGGCGACGAGGCCCTGAACGAAGAGGCCGAGGTCGAAGACGGCGAAGAGGTGGATCAAATCCCTCCTGCGGCTCCTTTGGTTCCAGCTCCCATATTCCCGGTCCCAGAACCTATAAATCTCCCGAGCTTAGATTCTGACGTTGCCATTATCGAACCGAGGGAGATTGTAGAGCACTCCTATTCTCACAGCAACAGTTCATCTGCTGGGTCTCAGTTGAACGCGGAGATCATGGCCCCTAAGGTGAGGATTCTGGGGAAGAAGCAAGCCCCAACAACTGATCCGTCCACACTCCCCGAGGCTCATATCTCGTCCACACCAGCCCCAGCCGAAGATCAGTCCACCGCGCCGTCCTTGATGGGTGGCAAACGGAAAGAAAAGCAACCTGCAGAGGGAACTTCTCGACTGAAGAAGGGAAAGGGTGCAGGATCGGCCGCTGGCACCCCCGAGCTGTGGGCCCCTCAATTTTCCGCTGTGGAGGTCGGCAAACAAGTTACCTCGGCGGACACTTCTAAGGACCACGAGACCTGTGTCGCACTGGGCAACGCGGTGATGCTCCCCCAAGACGTCGCAGATCATGCTGCTGAGACCACGGCATAATTCGGGGGCAAGCTCATTATGTTGGGGGCCCAGGTTAGAATCTTCAAGTTTCCGGTTTTCATCTCTGATTAACGAGTCTGATACATGCTGTTCTTTTCTAATCCATCTCTTTTTCCCTTTCTTAGTTATTTCAGCGAGCTGTATCTTCCTCACTCCGGCTAAAGCAGGGTGTGGTGGATCTGAAGAAGGCGAATCAAAAGGCGAGTAACCTCGAAAAGGAGCTGAAACAAACTCAGTCCGATCTCGCGGATGCGCGTTTGGCAGCCGAGATCACGATTCTTCAACGGAACCACGCCCAGCAAGAAGCGTTCGCTTGTGGCGAGGTCTACAAGAAGCTGTTCGACTGCGCTTTCGAGCGGGCTGGGGACGTGTATGAAAGACAGT
>CM018894.1:982478-984978 GCA_009663005.1 Actinidia chinensis | reverse complement strand
TCGGATCGTCGAGGTGGTATACTTGAAATCAATGGAGTCAATCGTTCAATGCTGACGTGGATATGCAATAATGGCATTTAATCAAGGTGCGCCACATGACGAAGGCAGTTAATGAAAGTGCTCTTATCATGAGGCCGCGTGGATGGGGGCATTAATTGCGGAATAAGGTATGTCGGCAGGAAAGATGATTTATGGCGGGAGTGGCGGTTTTCCATTTCAGAACTTGAAACGTCGCAAGATCTTGGTCGTTGGGGCATATGGATCTCAGCCCTTGGCTCTATGTATATATCGGGGGTCATCCTATTCATTCACACTTTTCCCCGTCTGCTGTCGAATTGCTACTCCAGTTCCAACACGCACCTCGCCCTATACAGCTCGCCCCACCCTTCATTCTCTCAGTAAGTGTTCAATCACTTGTCTTTACTTTTATGCTCTTTAGTGTATGTCCAGTAGGATCAAGCTTAGGAGACGGAGCCTTAGAACATTCTTTGCCTTCTTGGGTATCCGATCATTTAGGAGGGAAATCCTATATAACCGACGAAATAAACCAATCCCCTTCATTGCCCTTCGAAGGTTCCCCTCCAGGCAATTCATCCATCTGTACGGGATATCCCGAGATGGACACCTCGAACCTCACAAAAGACACAAATATTATGACCCAGAGCGACCTTGATAAGCTCAAGAAAAAATACCCATTTCCTCCCGAGGTCCAACTCAGGGTCCTCAAGGAGGGCGAGATGATACTATCAGTTCGCCCAGATGAGGTGGCTTTATATTAAGCTGCCTTCCCTGTTGGTTTAAGGTTCCTGATCCATCCTATCATTAGGAGGATTCTGAACAACTATAAAATCTGTCCTGCCCAACTTTCTCCCAACGAGTGGCGAAGTGTCATTTGCTTGTTGATGATTTGGCGATATCACAAGCGCCATATGTCTTATGACGAGTTCAGGTGTCTATACTCTCTCAGCCTGTTTCCAGACTCATGATGGTACTACTTCAAGGTGAGGCTTGACAAGAACTTGCTCAAAGGATCACCGAACAACGTGAAAGGGTGGAAAAAGAGGTTCTTCTTCGTCTTTGGAGATGAATGGGAGTTCTTTCCGAGTATGCCTCCAAGCGAGGGGATCCCGCGGGTTCCTAGATCTTGGGGGGCGCCAGGTTGGTTCCTCTCCTACATTATTTTATTTTGAAGTATTTCATTTCGCCTTTCTGAGATTGACCATTATTTCAGAAAAAAGCTACAACAAGCTGTCAGCCTTGACCGAGAACAAGGCTAAGAGGATGGCAGAGGTTCTCGGGAAGATAGGGTCTAGGGGTTATTTCGAGGTATCGAAGGTCCTGGATTCCAAGACCTTTAAGAAGTACTTCGCCTGCGATCGCATGGAGGTATCTTCCAGTGGAGGGGAAAACACTACTTCGGGCCACGAAGGTGAGTCCCATATTTCTCGAGGCGACTTTCAGCGTAGTAGTCCTTCCTGCAGCGACTCAGTAAAGTACCTAGGAAGGCTTTTCCCGACACCCCCGACTTGGCTTTACTTAGTGGCTCGGGGGGAAAGTCCAAGACCCCTTTTCGAATCTCTTCCCTAAAAAACAAAGTCTTTGTCGAATTTGGGGCTCTCCCCCGAACTTAGATCTGATGGTATAGTCTTAAAAATTGGACATTTGTTTTACTTCATTCATGGTCTAACATCCATTTTTTTTACAACTATGTCATCACAGATCAGCCTGTCTACTCTGACCAAAAAGGCTGGAGAAAAAAAGGCAAAAACCAAATACGCTAGCTCGGCGGCGACGTCCCAACCACCCCTGAAGGGAATTGTCATCCAAGAGAAACGTTCTCGGGAGGACGTCCACGAGCCCACCACAAAGAAGGGCGAAGTGGACGGTCCAAAGGGTAAGGAGGCCATTCCGTTACACCCACCCAAGAGGACCAAGTCCAACAAGAGGGCGACCAACGTGGCTGTGCGAACGTTGACGCTAGGGGCCTCTTCTTCGTCGGGCAACAATTTAGGTCCTGGGGCCTCGATGATGTCGAGTGCCCCTGTGGTGCGGAAGATATTGAACGAGGTGATCCTTCCTGCCGACAAGGAGAAGGTAGATTAGTTCACCACAGATGAGCTGGTCACCAAGTCCTTCCATGCCTTAGGTCAGGTACTAGGTTATTCATGTTTGGTTTTACTTCTATAGTTCATTCTTATTGTCGGCATTGACATATGCTTATTCATAGCAGCAAGTTGTGCTTGTCTCTGCTCTCGCCCTCCGGAGCCAGGATCATCAAATGACTACCATTTCTAGCTCGCCCGTGCAGACTCTGAGCTCGAAATGGTCAAAGCCCAAAACTGAGCTTCCTAAGCAAAGAGCCAACTGGCGAGTATGGGTGAACATGCGATAAAAACCGAGTCTGAGCTGAAGGATAAATCTGAAGCTATGGCGCGATTGAAGGCTGAGGTTACTGAGCTTATGGGCAAACTCGCTCGAGCCAAGGAGTTTGCCATTGACG
>CM018894.1:942478-944978 GCA_009663005.1 Actinidia chinensis | reverse complement strand
ATACACTTTTGTGCCTAGAACACTGAGAGAGAGGAAAACTAAACTACTAGTCGATGATCGAAGGGTGACCAAGGGCCCCTTCCGGGAAAAGGCCAGGTCAGTCACTTCATGGGGACAAAAAAGACGATTAGGATGCTGCCATCAGAAGTATGCAAACCGAAATGGCTGAACTAAGCTAGTCTTAGTAGCTAATAATTTCACAATGCCAGCCCCAGGGCCGCTAAGCGGTCATCTAAGGTGAAGTCGGACAACCTAGAAGTCCCACCTTAGGGCGACTTGAGGGGCAAGAAAGCCCTGATGATGCTGAGAGCTAGAACGGTAGTAGGATTGAGGCAACAGGAAAACATGGACCTTCATCAGATCTTTAATGCCCAATGAAGTCTATGAAATGGTAGTTTTCCAACCAACTTCGCTTTCCAAAGTAGTAGCCACTGTTATGCTAGGTTAGAAGCTAGTTTCGCACCAAATGAGCAACTCCTCCAGAGGTACCAACCCCAGTTCAAACTCGAGATTAAGGGAATGAAATATCTAGAGAAGTTTAACCCCCAAAGTTCAACATTTATGACGGCAAGTCTACCTTGAGGTTGCACATTAGCCATTTTCGGCGGATGATGGCACTTTGGAATCACCTCGACACACTCATGTGCAAGGTATTTCCTTCGATCCTGGGGCAATATCGGGCTGAAGTGGTTCGAGAAGCTCCCACTGAGATCAATCAAGATCTTCCTCCCACTTTTTGAGTCATTTGTGGCTCGGTTGCCAAAGGTGTGAGTTCCCTTTTAACACTCCGTAACTATAGTAAAAGGTATTGGGAGTTTTTCGACACAAGCCATTCTACAAAAAGCCTTTCTCCATGGGAAGAGATCCCAAGAAATGCACCCAGCAGTGGAAATGTGTTTTTCACAAGGAAAAAGGGCACCAAACAAAAATTGCAAAGCCATGAAGTCTTTCCTAGATTAGCTCGTTCAGGAAGGACACTTGAAAGGTTCGTTGATTAGGAGAAGACAAAGGCAAAAGAAATTGAGGTCAGACCTAACCCAAAGTTTGACCAAGACAGAAATAAAGATGACAATGCCTTGGAGAAAGATCTTCCCATTGGAACTATTCATATGATTGGGGGCTCACATGACCACGTACTTGAGAATAGGAGCCGAGGGGAGATCCATATTATCAAGCAAATGAAAGAGGTACTTTCGGTCTCACTAGCGATAAAGAAGCTAAGATAGGGCTTGTTTGAGCCATGAAACATCACATTTACCAAGGCAAATCTTGAACGGTTCCAGCACCCCCACAACGATCCTTGGTTATCCAACTATGGGTCTACGATTACGATGTCAAATAGATCCTGGTAGACTCCAATAGTTCAGTGGAGGTGATATATTATGATTTATTTAAACAACTACAACTTTCTAAGGTTGATCTAAATCCGGCCCGAGCTCCGTTAGTCGAGTTCAATGCACAAATTCACTGGTCCTTGGAAATCGTAACATTCAAAGTCTGAGCTAATTCCCAAGAGTTGGAGATTGAGTTTGTGGTTGTCGATATTCCTTCTCCCTATAATGCGATTGTTGGTTGAGATTGGCCACACAAGAAGGGAGTCGCATCCACGTTGTACTAGGTCATTAAGATTGTGACCCTAAGGGGCGAGGAAACACTTTAGGGAGACCAGTTGGCAACAAAATAATTCTACCTCACTACGGTGCGCACAAAGGCAACATCTACACCATGAAAGAGGCGTAGATGGTGAAAAAATAAAGGGAAGTCCTTGAAGATGTTAGCAAGATGTTAGAAGCAAAAGTCGTGGAAGACCTGATTCGCTATGATCTTGATGAGCCAAGCTCGGACCGATATTTCCTCATTGGTTCGAACATGAAAAGGGGGAATGAATTGAGCTCATCGAGTTCCTAAAGCAAACATCGAGATCTTCACATGGATGTCGTACGAGATGCTAAGAATCGACCCAAGTTTCATTAAACACGAGCTTAATGTCATGCCCAAAGCTCTTCCTATGAAGAAGCAGAGAAGAAGTTTCGTGACCGAACATGTTGTCACGGTGATAGGGGAGGTCAAGAAATTATAAGAGATAAGTGCAATAAGATAAGTTCTTTGCCCCAGTTGTTTGTTTAACACGGTAGTGGTAAAGAAAAAGAATGGCAAGTAGAGAGTGTGTGTCAATTTCATAAGTCTCAACCGAGCTTGTCTGAAGGACTGCTTCACCATGTCAAAAATTGATCAGTTGGTGGACCCAACATCCGATCAAGTTGGGATGAACTTTTTAGATGCGTATCGAGGTTACCACCAAATAGTAATGCACAAGACAGATTAAGAGAATATTGCATTTATCACCCCCTAAGGCATTTTTTGTTACAAGGTTATGCCCTTCGATTTAAAGAGTGATGGTGCCACGTATCAAAGAATGATCAACAAGATGTTCGGACATCTGATAGGGAGTACAATGAATGCCTACATCGACAACATGTTGGTCAAAAAAAAAAGAATG
>CM018894.1:929978-934978 GCA_009663005.1 Actinidia chinensis | reverse complement strand
TTATCATTTGACCATGCGTATAATAGTTAATGTGATTCTTAAAACATACATTATGTACTATGATCTCCCGTCTTTAGTCGGGTTTGATAACATACTTCCACCCCCTTGAGTCGGGATATGCTAGCCGAGTCCCTTCCCGAAAAGTAGAAACATATGGTACATAGGCATATACGTACAATCCTTTTTTGAAAGATTCTTATCTAATCTATGGATTTGATTTGATTTGCATAGTATAACATAATTTATGTGTATATCATAGCATAAAAGAATAGTTTTCTCTACTTTAGAGATTAAACTTACTTACTGTAAGAGAACAAAACATACAATGACAGAATCTGGCCTTACTAAGGCAGAAGCTTCCGCCAAGCTATCACTATAAAGCAAGCTCTGTGGTCCTTTACGCCGGAACTCGGCCCAAAGATTACTGATCACTGGCACTGTCCGAGATAAGACCATCATTACCTCTAGACTGTTGCTATTTAGCAAGTTCAGAATAATAACTGCGCTAGAGTTCGGACGAGGGGCAACTATCGGTGACAATCTCGAGGGATGTCAAGAGATAGAAGGTGACTTGTACATCGAAGTTTTTTTCTGACAACCCCCATACTCAGACAGAGACGTCGGCGGCATGATGACGGGCTACCGACTATGCTGCAAAGGCATGGTAAGGTTAGTCACCTATCTACTGACGTGGTCATTGGCGCGTCTAGGTACACACAGAGCTAGGTTATATAAGGAGAACAAAGGTTCTTACAAAGGTACGTATTTTTTAGCTATCGAGAACATACACACACACTCTCTATATATATATATATACATAAACTTTCTCTGGTCATCTAACTTGACTATCAGAGAGCCGTTTCTTGAAAATAACTCTGGCGACCGGTCTCACTGTTTTTGTGCTGCAATTAAGACATTGCCGTGCTTCCAACTGTTATCAGCTCTCTTCGCCACCACAGGACCACCGTAGGTATTTATTTTTGATTTTTCTTCCATCATCTCTCTAACCCACTACCCCACACTTACATTGCTTGCGTAGGTATTGCGTTCTCACTTTCATCTTGTTCCTTAGGCTAGTTAGATTGATTTTCTATACGTATTATTTATTAAAACAATTAGAGTTTGAACATTAACTTAAGGGCATGTTTATTTTAGAGATAACAATGTCGGATTGGATTACAAATCTTGTGGGGCCACTAATATGGTATTTGTTGACTCCCTTTGAGATTGGATATGTAATTCGATGGATTTGTAATCCATCAAATTAGGTGAATTTGTAATACCACCCACACCCCATTATTACAAAATACCTATAATAAGTAAATACCAACACTTAGCCACACACATTTTTTCTCGATAAATAAGTAAAATAAAAAATAGATAAAAATAGAAAAAAGAAAATATATACACACACATATATATAAAGAAAAAAGAAGAAGAAAAAGATAAAAAGTAATAAAAAAAGAAAAAAAGAAAAAGAAAAGAAAGAAAAAGAAAGAAAAAAAATTAAAACTAATAAAAACAGAAATAATATATAAAAACAGTAAAAATAACAAGAAAAAAGTAAAGAAATAGAAAAAAAAGAAAAGAAAAAAATGTAAAACAGAAAAAAAAAGAAAAAAATAATTACATAAAAAAACTAGATAAAAATAGTAAAATAAAAAATAAAAAAATAGAAAAGGGAGAAAATATCAACAAAAGAAGAAAAAAGTTAATTTTTTTTATAAAAACTATAAAAAAAATATAAAAAAAATAAAAGAAAAAAAAATAGAAAAAAAAGAAGATAACAAACAATATATATATATATATATATATATATATATATATGAACAGAAAAAAGGAAAAAATAAAGGAAAAAAAAGAGAGAAGTAAAATTGAAAACATAAAAAAGAAAAGAAAAAAGAGATAAAAAAAAGAAAAAAGTAAAAAATAAATTAAAAAATGGGGAAAAAGAAAAAAAAAATGAAGATAACAAAGATTTTATATATATATATATATATATATATATATATATATATAACTTTACTTTATAATCTATCAAATTGTCTTTTTTTATTTAGTTAAAATTATAATGTTAAGGCAATCATGAAAAATATGAACAAAAATATTTAATCCAACACTCATATCCATTGTAAAATAAATAAGTGCATATTGAGATTTCACAGGATTAGTAATATGACTTAATCCGACTGGATTTGTTATCCAACCTTAAATCCGATTGAATTTCTAATCTGTCAAATTTAATTTCTAAAATAAACATGGCCTAAGTGTTTACAAGGTACTTAAGTTATATTGAATGAGGACTATGCTAACCATGGATGTTTGGGTATTTAAAAGTTAGGGTCTGTCAAGCCTCAACCGGTCCAAAAAAAGTCTGACTGGTCCAGCCAAGGTCAGTACCTAATTAGACTATTCTTTATGGATCCAGGAAAAGTTCGATCGATCCAGACAGGGCCAGTACCTAATTAGACAATTCTCTATCGGTCCAGAAAAATCTCGACAGGTCCAGACAAGGTCAGTACCTAATTAGACAATTCCTAACCGGTCCAAGAAAAGTCTGACCGGTTTAGCTAGGAAAAAATAAAAGAACTTTTTTGGCCTAACTTCCAATCCTATTTTGGGCCATCTAACCTTGGAATTGAGAATATTATATTTGAAGTAAAGTTGTAGGAATTTGAAGTAGCTATTTTAATACACTTGAATCAATTCAAAAGGTTTTCATATAAAGAAGTTATGGCCGAAATACTGACAGTGATTTTAAAACAAAATAGGGTGTAACCTATACTTGACATATGATCCTAAAACGGCGTCCTCGTACCGTATTTTCATGCTATTTCAAAACTTTAATTAGTATAGAGTATAGTCCTTAATACTAGAGTATCTAGACCCTTCTTAAATCAAAAATACGTAAAGAAATAAGGAAGATTTGTGAGGTTACCTCGTAAAACTAAATCGAATCTCGTATTTATAGTTTTGCCTATTCTTTTCCTTTTCTCTTCCTTTCTCTCTCTCTATCATATTATCCTTTCTTTTCTCTATTCTTTTCTTTCTTCGCAGGTAAAAGTCCCAGCACAATTGGTGGGACAAAAAAGTGGGTGGTTGGGGTATTTGACTTAGGTGACCCTTTGAGATGATAAGTCACATCACATGGTCAATTTGCGGCATGGGTCAATCAGGCATGCTTGACATGTGTCCATTTTTCTGTTATATTTTAATATAAATCTTTTCGTATAAAAACTTATGATTCAGTAAATATTTTCTAAAACTCATAATTAATACTTGAAACAAAACATACATTAATTTCATATAAATAATATATATTATACATATTTCATATTTATCATGTAATTTATATATTAATTAGAGAAATTAAATATTTTGAAATCTTACATGAGCACCGAGCTTAGGATGTCCTAAACACTCACAAGGCAAGTTTGAAGATAAGCAAGTACTATGGTATGGTATGCAAACAACAAATCTACTCTGAGGCATGTGCAAGACTTGTCCGTTGAGCTCCTTCTGAGATCAACAGACACTATGCTATGGCATGCACAAAGCAATTCAGAAGTAAAATAGATATACACTAAGGCATTCACAAGCTACCTGAGCATCGAGCTCAAGACACATCCTAAGCATTTATACACAAAAGAAAGGCAAAAATATTCTAAGGCAAATGAAAAAGCAAACCAAGTTGGAACAAAAAGATAAATATATACAAATGTACAAGAATTGTTCAAGAAATATTTACATATTGCAAAAAAAGGATCAACCACCTTTACAAAGATTCAGGAACCTTTCATAGCTCGTAAGGGTTATCTTGCAAATCACCTTAAGCTCGGGGCACTATTTCCTCCACCACTGCCTCCTTCTCTACCACAACCTTATCCATCTTTGTCATGCCCTCTGGGATGTCATACTCTACTTCATCAAAGCCAAGGATGAGGATTGGCGAGTACAACTTTTGGTGTGGATTCGAATAGGCCACTAGGGGCCTCATTGCTGCCCATGTTGAATGATCGGAGGGAGTACAGATCTCCTTGAGGCAAGCTAGCCATCCCTTTTGAAAAGTGTCAGTTTGCTTCTTATCCATATCTCGAATGTAAAACTCCCTGAACCTATTCTAAATGCAATCATAAAACTGCTAGTAAATAGGCCCTTGGGCGACTTGGCGGAGCTTAGTAACCTCACTCTGTTTCCCGGACAGCTCGGCATTGGCGAGCTCTCTGTTCTTCTTCTTTACCTTGCCTTCCAAGGTGGTGGCTTGCCTCTAAGCCCTCTTTAATTCATCTGAGCACCTTTTCTCACATTGGAGGTTCACCATCGACCTTTGGAGGGCTTCAAAAAAGCGAAAGCAAAAGCATCATGTCCTAATTTTTTCTAAGTCTTCATATTACAAAAGCATCAAATGATTGAGCTTGAATACTTACTTAGACATTTTGCATGACAGTGAGGCTACACACTGTCACCCCATCCTCTATATGGAGCTTTGCCACATCCTAGGGCAACATCACAACCTCCGTTAAGGCCAGGCATGTATCATGCTCCCGAGCTGTCTATGACCATGGCAAAGTGTCTGAGCTCCTCAAAAGAAAGCTCCATGGTCCAAATCTCTAGGGAAGAATGGTAAGGGAGTCACTAACCGAGTTGGTGCCCGCCCCTAGACTCCTCTTGCGGGAAGGGTCCACTTCAATACCCTTCCCCTTGCCAACATCCTTTTGTGGTTGCAAGACGAGGCACGAGCTCGGCGCCTCAATAGCAGCAGAAGTGGGGGCCCGCCTTTTTTCTTGGCCTAGCTTATCTTGAACTTTCATCAACTTAGAAAGCATCTCCACTTCAGAGCTTGAATCTACCTCATCTCCTCCAACAAATGAGTGTTCTACTTCTTCTCTGAAAACTTTAGGGATTGGGGACATTGCTGGTACTTGGGGGGTTTCGTTGTCCGAGCTTACAACTAGATTGGGTTCAGCCTCTACTAGGTTACCACCTGGGAGCACTTCATC
>CM018894.1:834978-839978 GCA_009663005.1 Actinidia chinensis | reverse complement strand
TATCTCCATAATAGTGAAATGCCACCACCCGAAGACATAGACAATTTTACCGAATCTCGTAAATCATTGTATTTGTGCGTGTGTGTTTATGTGCGAGTGTGTGATTGGTGTGAATTGATTTAGTGCCCTAACATCCTTAACCGATTCTTCACTATCCAAATTCCCATGAAGCACTTTTTAATTTGTGGTTATTACACTTGACGACTTTATTCGTAACACACATTTTCCAAAGATTCATAATTGGAATAATAATCTTTGAGATTTGTCATCCAACTGAGTATTTTGTTTGGGCTGTCAGGGATGTTTTCAACAACTTGAGAATATAGGCCCACAACTTTAGAGAAGTTAGCATGAGACTGGCCTAGTGTTTTTGGGCTCACCTAATATAGCTCATTTAACTTCGTAGTATGGAAAAAAAGAAGAAGCTAATCCGTAGAATATTCAATCAACCACTAGGCTGGAAATCGATGGATGTGTTGCGTACTAATGGGTCAAATAGATCATCCATTTCAAGCCAAGTGTCGACTTGTAGATCATCTTTCAAATGTATAGGAGATATCAAAAACACATGCATAACATCCATACAAAGAGAGAGAGGGATACTATATCTATATAAGAATATAAATTGATAACCATAGATCGATCGTGCCTTCAAAAGATGACCCCATATAAGCTTTCATTTATTTGACCCAATGAATGTGCTTCAAGTGCATTAACGAACTCCCATCTGAAGCAGTTGAAAACAACCAACCACTCATTCTTGTACAATAAATTGAATCTGACATATTCAGCAAGTAGCTGGTATTTTATTGCATGTAGGAAACACTTCTAAGCTTTTGCATCTTGTATGATTGTGGTAATTGCATGTCCTTCAAAAACACAACCATGGTGAGAAAAAAGATGAGTCAATCATTGCCAAGACGTGAAAATTTAACTAGAAGCGACTGTTGTGTGTTGGCTCATTCGTGTTTGAGCAAGCCATGGGGTACCTGTTGTATTGCCGTTCGGGTGCATGCTCCCAGCGAATTGGTTGTCTGATACATTCCTGAATATTAATTTTGCACCAATCTATCAGATAAACCAATAGCAGAACCGTAATTTTCTATCATCAAAATGCTATTTCTTAAATGGTTCGCGAAAAAATTGGAATAAAATTCTTGAGCACCACGGCACCACTCCATCTATTATATATTTTACCCTCCTTATTTATTTGTTTTAGATAGTTATTTCCCGGCTCTCCTTAGAGCTTGATGTAAATTAAACAGGAGTTTTTATGATAAATATTCAACTTCACAATGAGCAACTAATTGAACCAAAAGTTGTTTAACAAGTTTTTTTTCCCACTTCAGAAAGTGCCAAAAATTTTACATAGGATATGTTCTTGTAAGAGATGTTCCATGGTTCCACAAATTTTTGGAAAGCAGCCTCCAGTAGAAAATAGGATAAGAGAAAAACACATAATCCTTAAGTTGCCCCACTGAATAAATAGAATAACCTGTGCTGGTATTTTGCCACTTAACTTGTTACTATTTAATCTCCTGTAATCAGCACAAGTTAAAACAAGTGTCAACCAAAAATAAAAACCAGCATATAAGAATACTGCCTACTCTCCTAAACCCTCTTTGGATGAAGAAAAAGAGAGAGAGAGAGAGGATCTACATACATATAGCTAGTTCAAGGATTTCAAGTTGCCTAGAGTTGCTGGGATCGGCCAGGAAAGTTGATTATTATAGAGGTCAAGGCTGATCAATTTGCGTAGTTTACCTATCTCTTTTGGAACGGGTCCACTAAGTTTGTTGTCATATACTTCCCCGCCAGTCCATGCACATAAGTTTGGTATACAAATCATGTTTGAAGTTTTCCAACTCATGGATACAAAAAACAGAATTATTGAGTCTTTTCTTTTTTGCATAATAAGGTTCCAATTTTAAAATCACCTATTATTTCAATTTTGGTCCATTAAACAGAATGAGCAAACCCAATAGCGTACAAGTATTGAATGGTCAAATTTCCCAGCTGAGGTACAGGGGTCCCGAAAGTCCTGCATTGCCAAGGTCCCTGTAATAACCCAGGCATGTTAAATTCAAAGTCACTTATTAGAGGAATTAAATTTAGGCCACTAGGATAATGACCAAACTTACTTTCCGAGTTAAAGAGGAAAAAAAACAAAGACACGTATACGCGGTTGTTACCGTTGCAAGTGATATGATACCAGGTGCAAGGATTGGAAAGAGTTGGGTCCCAACTTTGGAGGACATTGTTTGGGTCTACCAATTTGGTTTTTCACACAAACAAATCATCCCCTGCTCAACAAACATAAAGCATGAGTATTAGCGTGGTTTATACTTTCAAATAATGCAAGGGCCTGCATGGGCCGTCGACAATACATCATGATTTCAAAAGAAAAAAAAAATTGCACGAAGTTAATTTTGATACCTTCTGAGTTGCATTCCACAGCAAGAGAAAAGACGAGGAAAACCAGAGTCTGAGACCCCATAGAGCGCTAGAAGTACGAAAAGCCGAAACACAAAGTAGATGAAGTCGGTATTTCTCAACTTGCTTTCCTATGAAACAGACATGTGGCGATGTATATAGAAATTAGTGGCAGCCCTTCACAGGATCATATGGACCCATTCCATTGCCATGAATAATTTTGATGACTTTAAATTGGGTCAAAAGAGGGGACGGCTTAGATAGAACATTGAAAAATCGTCCAAGAGTACCATTTATTAATAAAACAATTGAATTATTAACAAGACCAGCAATGGATTCTGGAAGAAGTATTTACCATGACGTTAGGATTTAGATTTTTACTCTTTGACTAATCTACTGATAGAAGGGTTTGAAGATAGAATGGAGATGACGTTTACGAAAGGTAATATTTTATAATGTTGTGCTCAAAAATAAAGCAATTATACACTCAAAAATACACGCACACGCATACATAATGATTTACGAGGATTAGCAAAATTACCTACGTCCTCGGGTGGTGTAGTAGATTCATTATTTATGTAGAAAAAAATTTACAAATACAATATTATATCTCACTATCTCCTCATTGGTGGCCTGTTGGTGGCAAAGTAGCCACCACCTCATTCACTCTTTTTGCCTCACTCTACATTTTTTTTTCTTCTTTTATTGTTGGCTTATGGGACTTTCACTATAAGTTCTTTTATAGGCTGAGATTTTGAAACCAAATCCAACTAGGAGTTTAAATCCAAATCTAATCAGGAGTTTGAAGCCAAATCCAACAAGGAGTTTGAAGCGAAATTCAACAATTTACATCTTGGCGAACTTCTCTCAAACAGAGTAATGCTACCACCAATGCATCTTTCGGAGCTAGATATTGGTCAAGTTCAAGCAATAGAAACTTGACCTAGAGTCACAATTTTCTCGACACTTGTGAAACTCCACCTTAATGAGATCTTTTGACTTCAATGAATACAAATGTTTGAGACACATTGAAACAAAATCAAGTGATCCAAACAAATGTCAAAGATAAACTAAAAATAAATCACAAATGTTCAAGACATATCAAACCAAAATCAAGTGATCCAAACAAACAGAGATACCAAAACTGAGAGACCTCTCACAGATGCTAGTGTCAGATATAAGATTCCTGCTCAGAAACAATGTTATTAAAGGCAAAAGGTGCATTGAGTCGCAAAAGACTGTGGACCTCAGGCCCAAGACAAGGTGAGGTGCTCGCCTTATCGAAATGAGGCACACATTGTCGACATAAAAAATAAAATGTAATATAGGTTTGAAACAAAGAAACAAAGAAAAATAATAATAAAAAAATAGAAAAAGTAGATAAAAATAGAAAAATATATATAAAAAAGGGGAAAAACAAGAAAAACAAGAAATTAAAAATAGAAAAAATAGATAAAAATAAAAAATAAATAAAAACAAGAAGAAAAATTTAATAAAAATTAAAAAATTAAAAAATATGTGTGTGTGTGTGTGTGTGTGTGTGTATATAAATAGAAGGAAAAAAAAGTCTAGAACTTCCAAACTGGAAGGCATAAAAATATATAGAGAGAGATAGGAGCAAAGTGTAGGCTCGGAGCTTACCTTCGATGGACGGCGACAACCAGACTTCAGACGGAGACGACAGATCCAGATTCCAATCAATCGACTGGTGAGTCTATTGACTGAATCATGCGCCTCGTGTGCCTCACTCACCTTGAGCGCACCTTGTTGAAGTTGTGGCGCCTCACCCACAAGGAGGTGCACTATGCGCGACTTTAGGCACCTCACCCCTCAAGGCGCACCCTAGCGCCTTTTACAACTCTGCTCAGAAAGCCTTCTAAAACTACTATAGCCAAATTTGAGATCCCTATTCTAATAGCCATATCACAAATGAGAGCTCTACTCAAAAAGCCTTCTCCACAAATTTTATAGCCAAATAATGAGATTTCTCCTTAGTGAGCCTTCCCACATATGGCGGATGTCTTCCACAACTTCACCTCTTCGCCTAATGTGGGGGCGAACCACCTTTGTTGTTGTGCTATACACCTTTTTTTTGAATACCAAAACAAACTCCACGATAAATTTCACTCAAATTGATATGGGTTCATAATACACAAATTTGGACCTCGAGGATAGATTTGGAATGCAGAAAAACCTTAAAGGAAACTAAACTACAAAATTCATAAAATTCAAGGACCAAACTGTAATTATCAAAACTTTAGGAATTCAATTCTAATTTTCACAAACCTCTTGGATCAAACTATAATTTTCACAAAAGTCATGGACTGAACTATAAGGTTTTCAAACTTTAGGGATTGATCTGTAACTTTTCTAAACTGAAGAATATTTTGTTGTTGATAGAGCACTAACAATACGTTGACTAGAGCGTTGATAGAGCGTTGACTGCATTACTGATAGAGCGCTGATGTGTCGATGTTGAGTTGTTGACAGAGTGTTGACGAGCGATTCAGTCAGCACTAATAGAGCGGATCCAATACGTCGATGTTCAAGTCGATCGTGAGGGCACA
>CM018894.1:822478-829978 GCA_009663005.1 Actinidia chinensis | reverse complement strand
TTCCTCGAGTTACTACTTCTAACTCCAATTCCTCCATTTCTTTGAGTAGACCTCGTTGTTCTTTCAATAGAGTGTTTAGCTTCCCCGTTGTCTTTCGACTCAAAGCGTCTGCTACAATGTTGACTTTCTTAAGGTGATAATGAATGTCAAGGTCGTAGTCTTTTATCAACTCCAACCATTTTCGTTGTCGAATATTCAACTTCTTTTGTGTGTAAATATACTTCAATTTTTTGTGATCGTGTAGACCTCACATTTTACCCCATACAAGTAGTGACGCCAAATCTTTGAAGCAAAAATAATTAATGTTAATTCCAAGTCATGAGTAGGGTAATTCTTCTCGTGTGTCTTTAGTTGGTGTGATGTGTAACGATTCATGTAATTTTTATCATTTATTTAATTAGTTAATTATATTTTTATATAATAATATTATTATTTTATGATTGTGGGTACTGGGTTGTATGTTTAGGGGCCCATGTGTGATCGTAATTGGTCAATAGATAATACTGTATAATAGTTATTTTTTTTAGATTGGTTATGGTTGAAAATTGAAGTAAATGAGTTTATAGGGTTAATTATTGTCACGACTCAACCTATTTATACACGTGGGTCCATCCTTATAACAGTTGTTATTATGATCGGCCAATGAGTCCCACTCACTACGGCCTACTACTCAACTAATTTAGGGATTTTCTTTTTCATTCAATACTTGAATGCAATTATATATATAAGCGTAATAAATTAATCATAGCTGACATGTATGAAAAAGTATACAATATCATTACATGCTTCTTGTATATAAATATTTACAATTTTGGTTCTAGCCATAATGCCCAGCATAACCGTAAACAAAATTATACAATTTCAAAAGAACTAACATTCCTATGCTAAGTATGCGGCATATGTCTTCCAAAATCAATGCTAGGGTCACCCGCCCTTAATCGCGTTCTGCTTCGTTCTCATTACCTGAAATTATTACGTACAACTACGTTTTATGCACTGAGCTAGTGTGAGTCAAGTTATATAATACTAACAAGTGCCCATGAAATTATAAAATATCAACTCATTTCAACATGAAATAATTTTACTTTATAAATTATTTTTTATTTCAATCATTGGCTTATATAGGCCCATTTTCATTTACCTTGATGTCATATCAAGACTTCAAAATCGTGTTGGATTGACCCTTATGATACATACACCCGTTCAACGATCACCAATCATTAGGGAGCGACCTCAATATAATATATGGCATGATATCATCCACGATCATCTGGCTATAATTCCACCATTATTACATCATCTTTCGCTATATTTTTTCTCCTAATGGTCAGGGCACCGTTCGAACCACGTGTCGTCTAAAACATATTTTTCTATAATAATAATTTTTTATATTTCATAGCACATTTAAAACATAACATACATTTAATCATAAAACATTATCATGTTTAATCAACAAAAACATATATGCTTTCATCGCAAAACTTTAACATTTAAGCAAGTAAAACTAACAAGACTCATATTAGATTTACATCACTTCTTTCTTTCTGTGCTCATTAGTAAGCTAAGATAAGGGTTCATCGGGTTCCAGTCCTGTAATTAACAATTCTGAATTTAGTATTTTTTCTTTAATTGTCCTTTTGTTTACTTTATTTATCTAATTGAACTACTATTTAATGTGTCTAATCTAAGAATAGTAAGTGTGTATAAGGTATCGGGAGTGAATCAAATACTACACAAATCAATTGAGTTTCAAATTTATAAATATTTTTGGGTTAAATGGGTTGGGTACAAGCTAGATCGGTTCGGAACGAGTTGGATCGGTCTAGACAATAGGTTTACTAAAAAATTTGGATTAGTTGATAAAAACCTGAACCAGTCCAGGACAAGATAGTAAGTTCACTGGAAAATCTTGACTGGTCGGGGAAAATCTAGACCAGTCTAGGACAAACCAGAAAGTTTACTAGAAAAGTTAGACCGGTCGGGGAAAAGCCGGATCGGTTCAGGACAAAATAGAATATTATTTTCTTTCTTTCCTGGCTTTACTTCCTAGCCTGTTTTGAGCTACTAAATCTCTAAATCAGGAAAAATATTTAAAATAAAAGTTATAGGTATTTGAAATAGCTTTCATACGCAACTCGAATCAAGTTGAAAGGTTGTCTTATGAGGGACTTACGCCCATATGGTTGTAAACTTAATTAATCATTCAAATATCTAGCTGCTTTAATTTATCATGTTGTGGATGTTTGCTTGTTGTGACATAGGTGATGACCATTGAGGTATTCTTTGATTTTAGAAGTTATTATTATATTTTTAAAAATATTTGTACCGGAACTCAACCATTCTAGAGATTGTTATATTCTCTAGGTATGACCATCCTCTAATATTTTTTATTTATTTTGGGACCATCCTTTATTTTTTTATTTTTTTAAAAAAATTATTAGTTTATCTTTTTATAAAAATATAGGGCGTGACATGATGCGTAAGCAATAACCATCCTATTTTGCATCAAAACGCATACATTGGAGTGACGCATCACTATAGATGGAGAATCCCTGGGTGCCCTCTAGAATGCAAGTATTAGTGTCGTGGTAAGCCTCTTCTTAAACTCTTAGAAGCCTCGTTCACGTTTCTCTATTCAAATAAATGGTTCTCCCTTGTGAGTTAGCTCGGTCAATGGTACTAAAATTTTGGATAAGTCTTGGATGAACCTCCTATAATAATCAACAAAACCCAAAAAGCTTTGAACATTTGACACCTTCGTTGGTCGCAGCCAATCTACAATAGCCTTAATCTTCAATGGATCTATCAAGATGTCAATACCACTAATAATGTGTCCCCCAAAACACTACACTATCAATCCAGAATTCACATTTCTTGAATTTGGAATATAGCTTCTAGTTCTTCAGTGTCTACATTATGAGCCTCAAATGTTCTGCATGTTGATCTTCACCTCTTGAATAAATAAGGATATCATCAATGAAAACGATCACGAACTCATCCAAGTAATTTTTGAAAATCAGAGTCATCAGATCCATAAACGTTGTTGGCACATTAGTTACTCCAAATGGCATCACAAAGAACTCATAATATCCATATTGGGTTCGAAATGTTATCTTCTTAATATCCTCTGACTTCACCTTGAGTTTATGGTATCCAGAATGCAAGTCAATCTTTGAGAATACTTGAGCCCCTTGTAATTGATCAAACAAATCATCGATTCTAGATAACGGGTATTTGTTCTTGATGGTGACTTTGTTATAACTCATGATAGTCTATACATAGCCTCATCGTCCCATCCTTCTTCTTTACAAACAATGCTGGTGCTCCCCCCGATGACGAACTATGTCAAATAAAACCTTTGTTTAGTAATTCTTACAACTGCGTCTTTAACTCCTTCAACTCTGCGGGAGTCATGCGGTATAGTGCTTTAGAGATTGGGTGAGTCTCGGGCGCAACCTCAATATGAAATTCAATGTCTTTATTTATAGGCATTCCTGAAAATTCGCCAAGAAATACCTCGAGAAAATCAAAGACTACTAGAATATTTGCTATAGATAAGTCCTACGATGAGGAAGCCATCACACTACAAATGTATCCCCAACAACCCTTTTGCAAGAGTCATTGGACACGAGCCACATATACGAAGTATGAGGGAGTAACTACACTTTCTCCTTCATATAACTTCGTTTTGCGTCGGGTTCTTAAAGATCACACATTTATCCGGACAGTTAATCATGGCCCCATTCTTGGATAATCAATCCATTCCAAATATGATATCGAAATGCCCTATATCTAGGGGTATTAAATCCGTAGATATGACCATATTGTTAATACACACATCATAGTTTTGATATATAGTTGAGCATACGATCCCTTTACCCATAGGTTGTGACACTTCTAGTTCATACCCTAACAATCCAAGTTCTTTATTCATTTGACTAGCAAAATGTGTAGATATAAATGTATGTAAAGATCCAGAGTCGAATAAAGCATAAGCATATATGGAGCAGATTAATATGGTAACTGCAACTATATCTTCATTGTTCCTCAGATCTCCGAGCATAAGCGCAAAAACTCGTCCCTACCTTTGCTCGTTCCCATTGCCACTCATGTTCTTCGGATTGCCTGGTTGATTCCCATTTCCTCTCGGCCTCGCATTTCTCCCTCCATAGCCTATCATCAGTACTGCATTAACCCCAGTTCTTAACTTTGGATAATCCTTCTTCATGTGCCCCCACTTCGTTGCAGTTAAAACATCGACTAGCTACCGTTTTCCACCAGCATTCTCCAAAGTAATTCTTTTCGCATGTTGCGCATGCTGGTACTAGTCTCATTTGGTTTCCCTCATTGCTTTTTTTGCTTAGTCCCATCTTGTACTACTTTTGCCTACTTGGTCCTTTGTTTTGAAAATTCTAGCGCCGTTTGTGATCTTGATATCTTTTTCTCTCTTCCTCATCTTGTTCCACTATTATAGTTCGATCAAGAGCCTCAAATACGTTGGCAACACCAATGGTCTCACCACCCTCTTAATTTTGTACTACAATCCATCTTCAAAATGTCAGGCTCTCATTTGATTCGTGCTAACTATATGTAATGCATACTCTGCCAAATTAGTGAAGGCGATTTCATATTTAGATATGGTCATCTCCCTAATCTGGTTTAATTGCTCAAACTCCACGCATTTAAAATTCTTGAATGCCCTTGATATGTACTTTTCTTTGAAAATAATCATAAACTGTGCCCAATTAATTCCTACCTACCTCATTCCTTTCAAATTCCACCAACGATTTGCTTCTCCTGTCAATAAATATGAACCTATTTCCAGTTTTTGTATTTCGCAGCAACTCAACAACTAGAAATTCTTCTTCATTTCTGCTAAACACTCATTTGCCTTTACCGGATTTATTTCACCTATAAATGTTGAAGGTTTGAGTTTCAAAAATTTCTTTAAAATATCAATATTTTCCACTGGCACGTTTTGGTACGCGACTTCTTCCTAATCATCCTCTGATTCCGTTCATCATGGATATCCTCCTCCACCATAGTGTTGATCCCCCGATTGTTGTGGTTGTGGCTGTTGAAAATGTTGCCGGAGTATATGTTGTTGAGCATGCATTGCTCCGACTACTGTTTGTATCATATCCCAAAATTCATCCATCTGTCGAGTGTTATTCATCCTACTTCCTTGCCCAATCGCTCGAGTGTTGACCATCGAGATCAATCTAGGAAAAAGTAACATAGTTACTAGACGTAAGATGCTCTCAAGTAGATATAAGTCTAGTGTAACTACCGTGTAAATACCTATTCAGCTCTGGATTTTAGAAAATCTTTAAACTAAAGCTCTGATAACACTTGTGTTATAACCCAATCCAATTTACATGTATAGGCCTATCCACGATATTAATATATGGGTCGTAACCGGCCAGTGAGATTATTTACTAAGGCCTTACCAATTAACTAGTTTAAAGATTTTCTACCATAAAGAAAATACTCATATGTAATCAAAATTTGTAGAAGTATAGTAAAAATAAACAAAGCTAAAGTATAAGGACATTTTTTGGTCACAAATCTGACTCAACCGTTAACAAGCTACTACAAGTTATCTATCGGAACTACAATGTTACTACATACATGAGAATTACAAAACGAGTTTAATCATTTTCATCACTCGTGCTCCTCAACGTCCATATTTCCTATAATATTACGTACGACGACGTCTAAAACACTAGGCTAGTGTGAGTCAATATATATCAAATTTACTAACGACCATAAAATTATAAGTCAATGAATTCATTTTAATATGAAATAATTTTTCATAATCTCGGCTCATCGAAGCCAATCTTTTATCATAATCCTTGGTTCATTGAGGCAAATATACCTTGATTTCAAATCAAGTCTTATTATATAAATATCATATGTCCAACAGCCACCAGTTCATAGGTAGCAACCCTATATATATATATATATTCGTTGAACGTATGATGTTTATATAATAAGACTTGGTGTGTGTGTGTGTGTGGTGTGTGATATCACCCAATGATCATTTGGTTATAATCTCACCTTTATTACTTCACCCGCTAAATTATTTTCCCCTAGCGTCGGGTTACCGTTAGAGTATGTGTTATAAAATTCATATAACTAAACCAATCTATTTTCCTCATAATCATGGCATGTCAAAGTACAACATGCATTTATTCATAATATATATTTCTATAGAACAAAATAACATGTTCAACATTTGATAAATCAAACAAGGCATGCTTTGATTTTAACATTCAAGTAAAAAAGACATACACAAGACTCATTGAAAGCGGTTTTTTCAATTTTTTATGCCCTTAGGCTACAGTTCTTTGAATTCAGGTCCTACATTTAATATTCGAACCGCTAGATCTAACAGTCTCGTAGCTATGAATAACATATTAAAATTTTGTCATGATCAGGTATTATCTCACCGTTGATTCTACGTCCTATTTCTCATGATCATAAGCAACCACACCATATAATTTCTCCTCTCTCCAAGATATATGTGTGGTGCATGCAGGTTGTGTTTGGGTAGAAGAAAAAAGAGAAATTGCAGTTTCTGAAATTGCGTTATAAGCCAATTTTGGGTCACTTATGGTTGAAGTTTGAAATAAACTTATGAATAAAAATTGTAAAAAATTTAAATACCTTTCCAAATCAACTTGAATTGAATGATTTGGACATCATATGAAAAAATTATGATCAAAATATGGGTCGCTGGTCCAGGGGTAAAATCAAGATGTAGACCGATTCAAATTACAATTTTAAAAATATGTGTAAATGATGTATTTTTGGAGTATTTGGTGGTTAAATTATATTAGACATAGTATTTAGTAATAAGACTTAAAGTAGAAGCAAATATCAAAAAAGGGAAAGAAATTGGAATTTACATAAGATAAACGGGAGCAGATTTTTGGTATTGAATTTTGGATTGTTTTCTTTTTCTTCTTTTTTTCTCTCTTTCCCTCTTCTCCCAAGCTAGTTAGGTAACGCTCTCAGTTTTTTTTCGTTCTTTATATTCCTCTCCCTTTTTTCGAGCTCTCCTCTTCCTCTCTTTCCCAATTTTCTTTCTCTATTCTCTTTTTTGATTAACAACAGTATCTCAGGTTCTAAAACCCAGACTATTCTGTTGCTTGTGGCAGCTAGCCCTACACACCCACAGAATGTAAACGCGGTTATGCAATGCAGCAGCTAAGAATCGAACGCGCGACCTCCGAGTATTAACTCGCATCCTGGACGCTTATCCTTTGCCAATACGCTATATACTCAGAGGCAAGTGGTGAAACTCAAATCCAAGACCAAAGTCTTGACAAGGCTTGCCCTTACCACTGGGCTTAGCCTTGGTTTCAGCCCACCTTGACTTTTGCTGGTGGGTTAGGCGTTGCACTTTGCCATTGAAATGTCCAAAAGGAGACACCATCTTAATTGCACCTGTGACACCTAGGTGTCCACTTGGCTATTGAAGTGTCCTAAAGAGGA
>CM018894.1:757478-759978 GCA_009663005.1 Actinidia chinensis | reverse complement strand
GGTGAATTCATTTGCGTTGATTGGTTCTGTCAGATGCTGGATTTGCATCCGATTATTTAGAATTTTTCTATGGTACCTCAAGGTATCCATACCTTAAAAGCGTACAAGTTTGTTTAAGGCCGTTAGATTCATATTTAGATAAAATCCAATCGTTGATTGAAAAAGACAAAATCACAAAGTACAAAAACAAAATAAATTTTTTGTTTTTGCAATTTCACAACCCATTATTTGATAAAAATAAATTAAATATTTTACATGATAAACCATATCATAGTCGTACGTGACCATTCAAAGTCAACCTATTACAAACGAAAAATAGTTAACAATTTAAGTTAAAATTCTAGACTACTTTTTGAGAATTACTATACACTCCATAATTGACTTCTTATGATCGAAATATTGTTGTGTTTCAACTAAAAAAGTGGAAAGATAAAGTTAAAATATAAAGTCTAAATTTGGCTCGGTTTTTAAGCAGCTTTTATTTTTGAATATTTTCGCTTTTAGTTAACTTTTTTCATTGATTATTCAAAAATTTATATTTTTCTATTGTTTCTTTACGACAGAATCTAAATTTTCTATTTTCTTGTTCCTCTTAATAAAAGTAATCTATCTATCTATAAATATATATTTTGCAAGTGAAGATGGAAAACTTTTGTTCAATTTTGAAAAAAAAACTAATCTTCAGCTTGAAAAATTATGGGTTTCCGCCTCTTATGGCAATTCTATCATTTTTTTTTTTTTGATAAATATACTTCTTTTATAATATCACTTGGAATTAAATATTTTTCATAATTTCTCATCCACTTTCATACTTGAGTGGTGATCGGTATTGCAATCCCCAATAACATATATTGACTTTTTAAGTCTCCCTAATAATAACTTTTGACTTTTGTCTCCTAGGTTCAGCCTCTTTTGCTTTGTTAGATTTTCTCTTTTGGGAGACCGTTTTGTTCCAAAAATACATACACCTCACATAAAATGCGTAAAAAAACGCAAAAGACGTAAAACACGCAAAAGGCATGCCTTGGGCGAATGCCCTAAGGACAAGGCGTATGCCATTCGAGATAGTATATGTTAAGTTGTGGGTGTAATTATAATTTATGTATAATTAGTAGGTTATGATAGCCACTCAGGTTAATTAGGTTATACTTATGGGTTTATTGTAATTTTTTTCTCTGTATATATATTAGTTATGAGAAGGAAAAAAATCTAATTTTTTTTACCTTGCAATCAAACTTACAGGTTATCCAAAGCGGGGTGGGTGGTCTTTTGCCCTAACATGAGTTACTGTCATAGTCAAGTTGGGCACTGTTCACGGTATTGTTCATCGACACTGGTTCACGGTATTCACGACCAATAGTCCGGTACTGTTCATTGCACACTGTTCATCGCATCATGTTTTTGGGATGGTTGATTTAATTTTTTTTGGATTGGATATCTCTCCTACAAGTATTATTCTTAAATTCTTATTATTTAATTCTCTTGAATACTCCTCGTATTTGGATTTTTGCATTTCGATATGTCTGAAAACGGTTCACAGATTATTTTCGGCTGAAGTTTTTTTGGTAATAAGGATTGTCTGAATCCATATGACAGGTGTTGGAGATGTTTCTTTGGATATTTACGGCATTAAATTGGATGGTACCAATTATTTGATTTGGTCTCGCACCTTCCTTTTGGCCATTGAAGCTAGAGTGATTGTCGAGTTTTTATGAGAGCCTGTTATTCAAAACCTGAGGAAGTTTGTTTTCCCTTAAGATTTTAAGAAGTCCTCAGAAATCTCTAGTTTTGACTGGTTGTTTAATTCTATGCGAGCTGGTATATGTCCCACTTTCTTAATTTTGGACAATCCCCACAAAATTTGGACCACAGCCAAACAGACTTATTCTTCAGACTGGGTAATGATGCCAGTGTTTTGACTAAGGAAGAAACTTCGAACGTTGCACAATACATCGGTTGTTTGTTGTATAGTATTTTTGCAGAGTTGAGTGAGGTGTGGTAGGAGTTTGATTGTATTAGGGGATTTCAGGTTGTTTTCATTGCGGATGCTGCAAGCTGGTAAGAGGTTGAAGAAGGAACGCGTTATGATTTCTTGCTGGCCTTGATGTGGAATATGATCAATTCGGTGTAGGTGTTAGGTGTTGTTCTATTTTCGTCTTTGGGAGAGACTTATGCTATTGTGCAGAGCAAGAGAAAAGCAAGAAAGGGTGCTATGTTGCATACTCCCCCTCTGATGTTCTGCCTTGATTGCCTTCCACAAGGGGGTTAAGTTACAGTGACTGACACAAGTAATAGGCTAACGATCGTGAGTCACTCAGGTGTGATTACTGCCAAAACACGGGCCATACAGGGATTTCTATTGGAAGTTACATGGACGTCCTCCTCGTGGGCGAGGAGTGGACGACGGTGGTCGTGGTCGAGGTACCATGCTTCCTCAGGCTCAGGCCACTTCAGAGTCTGTAGTTGTGCTCTCGCTTGGTTCGGGTTCATATCATCTGAG
>CM018894.1:689978-697478 GCA_009663005.1 Actinidia chinensis | reverse complement strand
GAATAAATTTTAGATACTTTCGCTAAAAAAAGTTTGCAGATTTATTTTTGTACAGTATCCAAAAAACTGATAAAAAAAAATCAATTAGATAACAAAATAAATAAAAATAATTAAAAGAAAAATAAAAAAAACTAACAAAAATCGCGGGTGGCGTGGTGTGGGGGGTGCGTGGGGTGGGTGGGGGTGGGTTGGGGGGCTGGGGCTGGGGCATAATGTCCATTTTTTGCTCTTACAGGGGAGGTCAGTGCCATTTTTAAAACCACAGGGGAGATCAGTGCAATTATGACAAACCTCAAGGGGTGTGAACGAAATTATCCATTTAGTTTTTAATATTGTGGCACAGGACAATTTGGTTTATCTACTCTTTCTCTCTAGCAACTCTTCAATTGGTCCCCGATTATTTTTTTAGATGCTTTGTTTGTCAAATTTTTCTTTTTTAGTATTTTTTTGCATTGTTTAATAAAAAAAATAGATTTTTTCAATTTTTATTGACAAGAAGAATCTGATAATATAAAAAAAATTATCAAATTTGAAACAAACTATTTTATTTTTAAAAAATAACATAAAAATAATTTATTTTCATCTTTAATGAGTTTCTTTTTTATGCAACTCAAATTCTCTTCCTATCTTGGTAATAAAAAAGAATCTAGCTTGATAACTTTTCATGTAATAACCCTACTTTTATTGTTTTGGTTTTAATTGAAAGGATTATAAACTTTGGGATAAAATTATAATTAATGTAAAAGTGGAGGACAAAATTAATTTTTAGTTAGTGGAAGTGTACTTTCGTGGAAAGGAATAAAAAGAAAAGACCAGAACAAAAATAGAAAATAGGAAAAAAAAGAAAAGGAGAAAGAATAAAGATAAAGGAAAAGAAAATCATGATTATGTTTTGGTTAGGTTTTGTTTAAGTTTAAGGAGAGAAAGTGGAGATACGAGTTTTGAGAAAGAGAGAAAGAGAGCGCACGAGAGGAGAGGAAAGAAAGAAAGAAAAGAAATAAGAAAAAAAAAACAAAAAAAAAACAAAAAAAAAAAAAAAAAAAAAAAAAAAAAAAAAAAAAACAAACAAACAAAAAAAAAAAAAAAAAAAAAATAACGCACTGTATGTTGAAGATAAGGAATTAGATATGGGAGAAAATTATTTGGTGTGGTTCGTCTTTGATAATAAAAGACGGGGTGTAGATCCACGTGAGATGATGTCGGATCAATGTGAAATTTTAGTATGATGATCATGGGAGCCAGATCTTCATACGAGTGGTGTGAATTTCAATTTGAGGTAAGCAGGAGGTATAAACGAATATTCTTTCTAAACTCCTGATATTTTTCTAAAATATCTGATTTTGTATTCCCTCTTGAGCATGTGTGCTATCTGTTGAAATCCCTGGTATTTGTTGGCAGGATCCGTGATATGTATGATGTTATTGTTTGATGGCTAAATGATTCTAATGGAGGGAATGGTACATGTACTGATTGATCCGCCAACAGTTCCACTATGGACCGGGAAAAGCCGAGAGCTAGATACGTTGATGAGGCCGATCACTAGTAATTTATCAGAAAGACCTTGTATGAGGTCTTTGATGAAATATGATTCGTTGTGCTACTCTGACATTTTGTTGTTTAGCTCATTATTGATTCGTTGAGCATATTCCCGTCGTAATGTATACTTCCCTCCCTGTTAAAATGATTGTTTCATGAGGAGTGGGAGTTTCGGATAGTACGAGATGGTTCGAGACTTAAAGAATTTTGATCTTTTTGTATTAATAATTTGGAGGAACATTGTAAAAATAAACATTTGGAGACTATGCCATATGAAGAAATAGTGCTCTGATTTGTATTTGAGGAAAAATACGGAGAAATTTAGGTAATTAATTAACGGCCCGGGAGGGTCGGGTCTTACAGTTTTCATATGCAAACATGTTGGAGCAAAATCACAAATTGCCAAGCTTCCAAAAGGAACGTCACGTTTGTCGCTTTCCTTAAAAACGTTATTCGCCCCCACCAATTATGTAAAATGGTATGCATGGGTTCACAGCGAATCGCTTTAAGGATTTACAATGAAGTCTCTAATTTAAATCCGATGCTGACTGCGTTTGCACAAACGAAATCGACCAAAACTTAAGATTTTTCTGGTAGCAAGAATTTGAAATTCTGTTTCTGCCCAGAAAACAACAATTCAGAACAGTTATGAAAATTGTAATTTAACAAAAAGGAAAAAAGAGAAGTTCGAAAATCAAGTGATGTTTAATTGCTGCCGAAAATCTTCAATTTATAGACTGAATAGTGTCTTTTCGTGAAGAGGTGTATTGGAAAAAGAATAAACTGTTGATTCAAAAATCTAACAGTCATATTTTAATGTCATTTATAATAGTAACATTAGGTTTAAAAAACAGTCCATCATGATCATCTTTTAGTATTTAAAGGTGTAGATCGCACCTATTCAAAATCCATCAAGCACGTTTATCAATCTGTATAATTGATGTGATTTCACCAATGATCTTGTTAATTTTTAATATAAACGTCCGATCGTTGTGATCATCATGAATTAAAAAATCAACGATCTGTCAAACGACACACATGCACGTGCCACGTGTTCCAAGTGCCCAAAGTAGCCGCCACTAATAACGCACAAATAGCGCACTTGCGTCACGCGCTAGCGCGCACGTGTGCGTGTGCGGACGTTGCACAGTCTACATGTGCACACTTTACACCCACGCATAGTGCCTCGCATAATAAGACAAACAAGTCATAATGACTAGCACTTAAAAACGTATTCACTTCCTTCTCTTTTTTCAATTTTGTGGGACTCCAAAATTTCAAAACAGATTACATATATATACTATCTTTGAAAATATTTAAACAATCTCCCACCATTTTCAAAAAGATAATAAAATTTTCTTGGCTATAAAGGAAAATTTTATGCATAAATAAAGGTGTCTATGGACTTGAATCTTCAATTCCCTGACTGATAAACATCAAAGTTAACGAAGATGGCTTAGTAGGCAAGCTTTGAACTAGCCATCTATTTGCGTAAAACGGGTATGTCTCACACATAAATCTTCTTCTCTTTAAGTGATTATAAAGACCGACACGTGATAGGCTTGTGTCCTACCCTATTTCATGGAGTACTTTAGAGAATGCCCAAGTCGCATAGAGGCGGCCAACCTTATACACTCATATAGGTAGACTATCGAAGGATTTAGTTAATTTAATCCTTAAAACCAAAATATGCTATAAGTCTACTAAGAGCTTATGCTAATACTCCTCTTTACAACATTACGGTACCAAGTACTTTTCTTTGGGATAACAAATATAAGAACAGTGCTTGCAATCAATAACATATAATGTACTTTGACTCATTTGAACTAGACTTGATGTTCCAAGCGTAGAGTCGAGTTCCTCATGGTGATTGGCTATGTGGGCCTAAGTCCCATTCCCTTTGATGTTTTCAAACACCAAATCCTTGCAAGCCTTTTGTAAGTGAATCTGCCAAAATTTTAAAAAAATCTCACAAAATTAATAGTAATTTACCACATATGTAAGTAATTGTTCATATTGAATATGCTTAGGCCAATTGCTAGATTTTTCATTATATAGTTTGGCTATAAGCCAGTGATAGAGGCCTCACCATCACAATGCAAGATAAAGGTGGCACTGGGTTGGCAAACAGATTTCAATAATCAATTCCTAAGCCACTTAGTTTCTTGCTACAAGATGCCAAAACTACAACTCAGCCGACATGGTAGAGTCTGCCAATCAAAGTTGTTCTTTGATCACAGGAGATAGCTCTTCTCCCCCCACTAAGAGATGAATATCCAACCACTAGTAGATGTATGATCATCACGCTCAGTTAACCAACTGGCGTCTGATCTCCCTCCAAATTGTAGGATAAACCGCTATAACAAAATACCATAAATTCATGGTTTCTTTTAAGTATCTCAATATTCTTGTTATAGCATTCCAATGAATAGTGGTTAGGACAACTGTATATATCATACTAAGTTTAACCACTCATAAGCAATGTTTGACCAATAAAGGTCATAGCATACATCAATTAGCAATATTCTTAGCATATTTTAATTGATCAACAACTCTTCCAGTATTTGGATATAATTTCAAGTTTGGATAAAACGTGTAGTCACGGTTACAATCAAAAATATCAAAACTTTCTAATTCTTTTCATATAGTGGATTGGAAAGAGTAATAACATCATTATTATTATAATCATAATTCCCAAAAATAATATTAACCAATGCCCCATATCTTCATATCAAAATTAAAGGTCAAAAATTTCTTAACATTCTTAATGCTATCAATATCCGGTACCAAACGATTAACATGTCATCTAAATACAAGCAATATCACACCTTTTCATTTGAAAACTTACTATAAACAAATTTTTCAGATCGGGTATTCTAAAATATTAATAATAATAAGGTTATCAAAATTCTCAAGCCAGTGTTTGGTGCTTGTTAAAAACCCATTAAAAGACTTAATAGTTTACAAATTTTATTCTCGTGCTAGATGACAAAACCCCTGGTTGTTCCCTATATATTTCTTCATCTAATCATCATTTAAAAAGCTGTTTTTAGTCCATGTGCGGGAATTCTAATTGTATGAGATGTCAATGCAATAAGTAAACGAATAGTATAATACGAGCAACCGGGCAGAAGATGTCAAAGAATCTAATCCTCCTTTGTATAAATCCTTTAGTTACTAATGTGCTTAAACTTCTCAATGGATACCATATATTGTCATTTTCTTTCTAAAGATCCATTTACAACCAATAGGATTAAGATAGAAGGTGGTAAAGTACTAATTTTCAGGTTTTATTACCCAGTATAGAATTCATTCATCATCATAGCCTCCTTCTAAAATGCAAACAATCTTGAGATTCATACATCTCCAAAAGTAAGAGGTCAGATTCTATAGATGGTGTGACAACGATTTGTCTAGAATGTAAATCTCTAGTGCCTTCTACCAGTAAATGAAAAACTGGACCAAAAAGGCTTTCAAGTCCTTACCCTATTACTCCTCCTAAGTAACTAGATCACTTTCATTATCCTTATTAATATGTGTTCCATAAGTTAATTCCCATTTGTTTTATTATTAATAGTTATAGGAATAGAAGTGACACCTATCTATAAAATACTGACATTTTAGACTCGATTACAATATTTATTTCTATTGATTCCTTAGGCTCGGTCACTAGAAATCTTTACCCTTTACTATTTTCGCATAACCAAGAAAAAACATTCAACAGCTTTTTTGGGGGTTTTCCGAATTTCTTAAATCTTAGGTTCTGATGATCTAACAATGGCTCTACAACCCCAAACTTTAAGATAACTTAAGTTAGGTTTTCTATTTCTTGACAATTCGTATGGTGTTATCTTAGTCTTTGTATGAGGAACACGATTTAAAATATGACATGCAGTAACAAAAAGCCCCAACCATAATCCCATTGCTAAGACTAGAATTAAAAAGTATAGTATTAGTCATTTCACTAAAGTTCTATTTTTTCTTTCTGCAACTCCATTTTGTTGTGATGTGTATGCAATAGAAAGTTTCATGTACAATGCCAAAAGATTCACAATATAAGAAAAATGGGATTCACCTCCACTATCAGATCTAAGAACATTATTTTAATATCACATGATTTTCAACTTCTGTTTTATATATTTTAAATTATCAATATTAATCTTAGAATGCATTAAGTAAACATAACAAAAATTTGTAAAAGTCATCTATTAAAGAGTAACAAAATACTTTACCTCCTCATGGAGTACTATGAATATCACACACATCATATGTATTAATGTAATAAATAAGATTGCTTTCAATTTTAAAAAATGATGTCTAAGTCTAATTTAGTATGCATACAAATACTATATTTTTCATTATATCTTTGCACATTTAAGAAGTAATTCTAAATAACCATAATCGAGTATTCTCTAAATAACATGTGCTAAACGAAAATGCCATAAAGAAAAAGAATCAACCAATCGAACAGACACATTCATTTTATTGATGTGAGTTGAACATGCCCTCATACAATCCTCTTTCCCACAAAATTCCCTCCCTTGGACAGAATAAACTGTCGCTCTAAAACACAAGTGAAACCAAATTATTAAGAAGACTTCTAGAAAAACTAATTCGTCTTAACTTTGGACATGGTACACATCAGTACGAGTAAGGACATTTTCCATAGTAAATTACAAATCCACAGTTCCCTTTGCCCTTGATTGCTGCGGTGGACGAATTGCCAATGTTAAAGAACGCGCCATTTTCACTGGTTCATTAGTTTTTGAAGAACTTTCTCTTTGCAGATAGCCCTCGTCGCCACCAGAGTCATCACAGGCTTCAGAATCCTTCGAGAAATTAGCCTCGGATATCATAGCCATTTAAACCTTTCAGTAGTACCAGGCACCTTTTTGTTGTCAGCAATAGCATCTCTTTTGTAGGGTACAGGTTACCCCAATGGTAGGCAGGAACCCTTCTTTTTCAATGTTTGATTCTGATTGTAGTTCTGGTATTTGCCCAAAACTTATCCCTCTTACGATTGTCATTTCAGACTTTTGGAGATTTAATCCTCTTCCATCATGTGCACCTTAAGGAATGAGAGCACGCTCTTCATTACTGTCTCTGCCCGAAATTCTCCCTTCAATTCGAAGATAATTCCCAATCCTCAAAGACAGGTCCTCCTTCTTGTGTTTCAAATCTTTTATGTCTTTCCACGTTGATGGTAGTTTGTCCATGATAGCAGAAACAGCAATTGATCCATCCATTATCATGTTTGTTGATTAAATTTGATCAAGGATATGCAGAGTTCATGAAGCTGCTCAACAACAGAACGAGAATCAATCATTTAAAATTAAAAAAATTTAGAAGCAAGAAATTTTTACTGGTGGGCGTCCTCAGGTAATACTTAGCCTCTAGCGAATCCCACAGTTCCTTCGCAGTCCCCTTGTTCTGGTACACATCAAACAAAGCATCGGACATTGTGGGGATGGACCCTTGCAGATATAGTCATCTTGTTCCCACTTGAGCCTGGTCTGTTGCCTCAGCCATAGTCTCGTTTTCATTTACAGCAGGTTTGGGAGTAGTAGAACATAGACAACCTTCAAAAGTGGACAGGAAGAAATGCATCTTCTTTTGCTACGCGCCTGAAATTTGCCCCATCGAATCGCTCAAATTTGACAAAGTCAGCAGTGAAATGACGGAGAGAAGCCATAATAACGCTTTACAAGAAATTGTGGAGTCAAAAATACAAAATGCAGAATGCCTTCAAAGGCACGTCACGATGTACGCTTTTCCTTAAGTGTTATCGCCCCGCACCAATTCTGTAATGACTGGTAAATGCACTGGGTTCACAGAGCGCTCGCTTGCTATGATACAATGAAGCCTTAGAATTTTATTCGTTGTGATCATCATGAATAAAAAAATCAACGATCTTGATCACACGACACACGGTCAAGTGCCAAGTGCGCCATAATAGCGCACAAA
>CM018894.1:679978-687478 GCA_009663005.1 Actinidia chinensis | reverse complement strand
ACATAGATGTGTGGTTCGGTTGTCATGTTGTACTATATGTAATATTCTCCATGGAGACAGCTGGTTTGATTCGTTCTCATGATGACTCTATTGAGAGCATGGTATTTCCACAACCCAAGTTACCCAATTTCTCCATCTAGATCATTAATATATATGCCAAATTAGAAAAATGTAACAAGTTTCTGCATGTGATATACATGCATAAAACACACTACTAATTTCAATTTTATGGTGATGAACCTTCATAATTTAAAAATATTAATAGCTTATACTATAATAAAATTGGAGTTTTTCTTTTTATAGAAACAAAGGGGTGGCGGTTGCCTCCAGCCATCCTCCCTTGAGTCCAACCGCCCTTCCTTGATTGGCACTAATTTTAAGTCCATGTTCTTTCTAGAAATGTAAGAAACTCCTCTTCTTTTAATCTTTGGATGAGGGCATGAACCGATAATCTTTGGTTGGCAAAAAAAAGAGTAATCTGTCTATTATGTATATATAAAAAGAAAAGTATGAAGGGGTGGCCAATGTGGCATTCTTCCTTAGATGTGATAATTCACGCAAACATTTGTACCCAAAGTTGATTGGTTATATCTATTTCTCGTCTCATCGAAGCACTAGTGAACACTAAGCTGAGGTAAAGGAAATAATTATCAGTACCTTCCATCACGGAATTCGCCTGGGAGTAATCCTCCCTAAGGAACTGTCTTCTCTCTCTCACCCCCACACAGTCATGCAGTGTGCTTGATAGGAGTTTTGACAAATATCATTAGTTGACAGGATGAAGACATGCGTTGCTACTAGTCGTAAGTATTCAAGTTTTTTTGTTAATTAAAATTATTGGTTGTCAGAAACAGCATGGAATATGCATAATTGAGGCTTGAAATTGAGCGAATTAATTGACAAATGAATGATAGAACTACTGTTGCGAAGGGGGAAAGAGATCATTTAAAGTGAAAAGAACATGATAGCGCTACCGCTCTGCACCATCTTTATCACTCAGTGGTTAGATTTTTCTTCTTTCTAGCATTTGAGGGAGATATTGTCACTCCCAAAGAAGGAAAACATTGTGAAATCGCTTACTATAACCAGCATCAGGGGCGGATGCATGTGAGGCCCAAAGGGTCAGCTGCCCCCCCTCAAGTTTGGAAGAAAAAAAATTTTGCCTATAGTTCTAGGAAAAAAATTCAATTTGCCCTGCCCCTCTCAAAATTATAAATGCCCCCCCAAAAAATTTTCAACGGTTGCCCCCTGAAGTGTTTTCCTGGCTCCGCCACTGACCAGCATCAATAACTTTTTGTTGCAATGTGATTAGTCGATTCGATCCAACCAACTGGGCCCTCCACTCCACTCTTATTTCATAAAATAGGATAAAAGTCTTGGTACCTAAGCTAAATATGCTTCTCATGCACTAACTAGCTAGGTACAACCAAATAACTAATGGCTTTACATAGAACACATGAAATGCTAACAATTCATTACTCTTAACTTTTACTCCCATCATTGAAGGATGAGGCCATACGAACAACCGCATTTTCCAACAACTCAGTTTCAGATTTAAATGCCCCTTGGATTCACCCAAGCTTGCCGACCATATCTCATGGCCTATCATCAAGGTAATGTAATGGGTAATTTGATAAACTGAGAGACTGCAGTATAGCGAGGGCAAAACAGTTTTTATACGCAGTAAAGGGTTGGCCTAGTTGAGTCACTCCCTTGTTAGGGGTGACGATTTACTATAGCGAAATACATATTCCCCTTTCGTACACTCTTAAGGATGAAAAAAATAAATACTCCATATATTCATTGAAAACCTCAAGGAGTATAGTGCTCAATACTTCAATTCAAACTTATAGCACTAATTTTCGCATAAATTTTCCCTAGAAATCAAAGGATGAAGTAAGTTTTTATTAATGAACCATATTAAGTTTCCTTGGAGATTTGCTCCCTTTTAAGATCTTGAAACTTTATAGGTGCTATCAATTTTGAAGTTGGCTCACTCATACGAGCTTTGTCCCTACTTTAATCAGGTCATTCGTATTGAACAGTGAGATTGATTCCCCAAATTAGTCAGTTGTTTGGCCAAATACTGAGTTATCAAAAACATTAACACTAGTTTTTAATTTAGTTCTTTCCTTTAATAATGATAAAAAATAGTGAAATGTGAAGGTTCAACTTCAAAAGGTAAATGGGCGTCTCAATCAACATAACAAAAGTTATTCAAATTTTTATAGTACTTATTCAAATTTTTATAGTATTTGGGTGATGGAAAATGTGTTCATGTCGGTGGGCAGATTTGTTTTTTTTAAATAATTTTCACAACATCTATTGTGGTAAAAATTTGGGGACGAGCAACCAACAGTCAGAATTGCTCTTCAAGCTCGGTATTGGACCTCAACACTGATTTAGGCGACCTACACAAGAAAACAAACGTTCCAGCGGAGTG
Organism: Actinidia chinensis; assembly: GCA_009663005.1. Taxonomy (NCBI): domain Eukaryota; kingdom Viridiplantae; phylum Streptophyta; class Magnoliopsida; order Ericales; family Actinidiaceae; genus Actinidia; species Actinidia chinensis. Next base: position 685,035 of record CM018894.1, on the reverse strand, counting down.
AGGCCACTCAAAACCCCTCTGCCATAAAAATCAGACCAAGGCTAATATAAGATCGGATAAACAAAGTATCAGAGCACTTAGAATGAAATTGCAAGGGTTTGGTCAAGTGATTGCATGAGCATACCTTTTTATGGTAGTGGAAGATGGAGAGTCATGTGAGGAGATTATGGCGTGATTCTCGGAAGGCTAAGTATGAAAGGAGATTCCACTGATATCGGAGTAAATATAAGAGAATGCCATTTGGAGAATAAACTGTAATTATAGGCGAAGTGGTAGAGAAGGAGTCTCAAGAAGACGAATTCCTCATGGAGGTGGAGACCTTATTGAAGTAGTCTTCTAGTAGGCTAAGTGACCCATCTCGCCCATTGGCGAGATAGAGAACACATGGCGGCCTCAACATATATTGGCCACGTGAGCACATGTGGAGGCGACTCGATCTTTATGGTGAATGACAAACACAACGAAGATTGGCGACGTAGTTCCTTCAGATGATGCGTCTATATTAGATCATTAGTAGGTGGAGATTTTATCCAGCATCAGTAGCCCCCATATTCGAGATGCCGAGATGAAACACTTGTGATCTTCGAGTAGCAAATCTAGTAGCTTAGTAATGATGATATAAGCATGTAATGATGGTACATCTCTCAAGCGGACATGCGGATGAGAGTTTTAATGACAGAATGTCATTTTGGCGAGAATGGAGGACACGCAGACGAGAGTATTAATGACGAAATGTCATTCTGACTCTGGAGCAACATTGAGTGTAAACTCAGCTATAAAGTCGGCCAATGCTTGGGCTTTGATCGCCATTCTTGGTTGGTAGTTGATATGAAATTTACTGAGCTCAATAGACCATTTGAGAAGTCTTCCCGAGGTGTTAGGTCATTGGAGAATCGGAGAATCTATTTCAAGGGCTGGTCTGTTAGAACGACAATGGGATGAGCTTAAAAATAATGTCGAAACTTTCTGGCGGCAATTAGAAGTGCATAGGCGAGTTTCTCAATTTTTAGGTATCTAGTTTCAGCTCACATGATGACTTTGTTGACATAGTATTAGGTTTTTGAACTTTGTTCTCTTCTCAGATAAGTACTACGCTTACTGCTGTTTGCGAGACGGACAAGTACACAATGAGCTCTTCGCTCGTAGTAGGGACTATGAGTAAATGTGATAACCCAAGGTACTTCTTTAGCTGTTAAAATGCTGCCTAGAATTCGTTTATCCATTGGAAAACTTGATTCTTTCTTAGAATTTTGAAGAATGGCAGACACTTGTCTGCTGACTTGGAGATGAATCTGTTAAGAGCGACTACCCGCCCAGTTAACTGTTGTACCTCATGTATATTTCTAGGCGAGCTCATAGCTAGTAAAGCCTGAATCTGGTCCAAGTTGGCATCAATTCCACGCTTAGTCACAATGAAGTCAAGGAATTTACCCGAGCATACTCCAAAGTTGCATTTAGAGGGATTCAACATCATACGATGCCTTTGTAGGATGCCAAATGTTTCCTCCAATGGACGATTTGATCAACAACTTTGAGACTTTTGACCAACATGTCATCTATGTAGACCTCCAAAGTCTTCCCTATCATGTCCTTGAACATTTTATTGACCAATCTTTGATACATCACCACAATGTTCTTCAATCCAAAAGGCATGATCTTGTAGCAATATAACCCTCTCTCCATGATGAAAAAAGTCTTTTCTACGTCGGGTGAATGCATCTTGATCTGGTGATATCCTGAGAAGGCGTCCCTAAAACTAAGAAGCTCATGCTTAGAGGTAGCATCAACAATCAAATCAATTTTAGGTAGTGGAAAGCTGTCTTTTGGGCAAGCCTTGTTGAGGGTCGGTTTGGTAAAGTAACCAACCTCCACTTCCCTCCTTTCTTAGGAGTGATGACAACATTGGCGAGCCAATCCGGATAGTGAGATTCCCTACTAACATTGGTTTTGATGAGCTTGGCTACCTTTTCTTCTATGAATTTTAGGCGTTCTAGAGCAAACTTTCTTCTTTTTTGGGGAATTGAAGAATGGTCTAGATCGGTGAACATCTTGTGAACGACGACTTAAGGGTCTACCCTTGGGACATCGCCCTGTGACCATGCGAACATGTCGTAATTTTTTAGAAAAAAATTCCATCAGAGCACTTCGAAGATCCTCTGTTAGCTCGGTCTCAATCATAACATGGCAATCTCAATAATCGAGATGTATGGAAATTGGAGCAACTTCTTCTAGAGGCTTGGTGTTCTTTGTCTCTCTAAGATCAACAAAGATAATTTCTTCTACCTCGTCTCTCAATGCTTTCATCTCGGCATCGTCAATTTGTAATTGCTATTGAGCCCTTGGTTTCAGAGAAGATTCAGCCCTCATGGCCATGATGAAACATTATCTAGCAACTTTCTGGCCGTCCCTCACCTCGCTTACTCCTGTTGAAGTGGAAAACTTCATCATCAGGTGATAAGTCGGGGTGATGGCCTTGATCCAGCCTAATGTTGGGTGACCTAGAATCGCATTATAGGGCGAAAGACAATCCATCACAATAAAATCTTGCCAAATAGTGCTCTGGGGGAGTTTTTCCCTAAGGTCACTAGTAACTTGATCCACTCGAGAGGGTGCGTCATGTTTCCTCCAAATCTGACCAGAGGGGTGTGAAAAGGATGGAGCTTATCTCGCCCAATCTTCATCTTATTGAACGCCGAGATAAACAAGATATCCGCAGAACTCTTGTTGTCAATCAAAATCCTCTACACATTGAAATTGGCGATGGTAGCAGAGATGACTAAGGCATCGTCATGGGGGAGATGCAAGCCTCTCAAGTCATTGTTGGTGAAGGTGATGGGTTGATGAGTTCTAGCCGCAAGCGAGGAGAGATTGTAAACTTCTTCTTTAGCTCACCCAATATCACTTCTGAATGTCTTTTCCGGGATGAGCTTGAACATCCTCCTGATCCAAACTCACCATGAATCACTTAGATATCTCCTGGTCTATTGTTATCATATCTTATATCAAGCAAGTCGAGACGTGGGCGATTAGCAACATATTTTCCAAGATATCCCCTCTTGATTAGGTCAACTATCTGGTCCTTTAACTGGAAGCAGTCCTCTGTGTTGTGCCCATGGTCTCGGTAGAACTCACAATATTTGTTCTAGTTTCTTTTACGAGGGTCGATCTTGATCTTCCCAGGCCACTTTATGAATTTCTCGTGCTTGATCTCCGTGAGTACCTGGGCTATGGGAGTATTAAGAGGAGGCAGTACTAGGATGGATAGGCGAGGTGGAGTACACGGACGTCGGTCATTAGTCTTCCTTCTAACATCTCGATCTGATCTATTTTTTACCTTGTCTCGATAGTCAGCTCGCTTGGACTCAAGCTCTTTTCTTTTTGTGATCTTCTTTTCCTCACCTTCTGCACTTGACCTTAGCCAACTTTTCTGTGGCAATGTACTTGTCGACTTTGCTTTGGAGTGCTGATTGGGTCTCGGGAACACTTTTGGAAAGGGAGTCCATTAGCGGACCAAGGCGAAGTCCTTCCATCATCGCCATGATTACTACCTTGTCACTGGTGCCTTCCACCTCTAGCACAGCTTGATTGAACTGCTTGATGTAGTCTGTCAAGCTCTCCCCATCTTTGTGGTGGACTATGAAGAGGTGGGAGATATTTTTCTGCCTGACTTTGTAGCTCATAAAATTGGACACAAAGAGCCTACTTAGGTCACCAAATAAGTTGATGGTTTGAGGAGGTAACTTCATAAACCATGACTTTGTCCCTTTAAGGAAGTAGAAAAAGCCTTGCACATTATCTTGTCCGAATACCCCTAAAGTGTTATCAAGTTCTTATAAGAGTCCAAGTGGTCCATCGGATCAGTCTTTCCCTCTTACACTCCGAGCTGAGTTGGTAACTTGAATTTGGATGAAACCCTGGTCCTCGTCACCCTCTCAGTGAACGGAGGTTCAGTTTGCCATATCAAAGCATCCACAGTAATCGGAGCATTTATACTGGTGTTGATGGCGTCTATACGGACATCCAAGTCTCTAATCTTCTAGGTGGTGGACTTGCCTCGCCGTCTAGATGCCCCCATTCGTTTTAGTGAGGTGACCTTCCTCTTCTCATGGCTATCCTGCCTTGGTTATCGTGAGTCACCAGGGATAGGCACGATCGGAGCCCCGGCAATTCTGATTAGAAAATGGCGTCTTTCTCGCTTAGAGCATAAGCTCGGTGAACGGCGTCGTTGATTTTTGGATGATTGTGCTCGACATGTACTGTGGCGACTTTGAGATTCATGATCGCTAAATCGATGAGAATGGCAAGATAGGTCAATCTCTTCTGGTACAGGTGGTACGACAGGAGGTGGTGGATTATTGGTGGTGAGATGCTATATTAGGCGTGTATTATTCTCGTTCATGATTCTCATCTGCTTGGCGATCCCATGTATTTTACGGTAGAGACCCTCAAGATCTGGAATTTAGTTATTGCTTGCCATCAGATGAGCTCGGTTATCCCAAGGGCTGCTGGCGCTTGGTTGAGGTAATAAACGGCTATGCAAGTGCATATAAAGTTGGGAACTGTCGTTCCCACAGGCGGTGCCAAACTATTGTGGTAAAAATCCGGAGACAAGTAATCGATAGTCAGAATTGCTCTTCAAACTCAGTATTGGACCTCAACACTGATCTAGGCAATCTGCGCAAGAGAACAAATGTAACCGGCCGAGGTGAGACCGCTCAAAACTCCTCCGGTGTAGAAATCAGACCAAAGCAAATATAATATCGGATGAACAAAGTATTAGAGCACTTAGAACCAAATTGCAAGGTTATGGTCAAGTGATTGCATGAGCGTACCTTGTTATAAATTTATATAATTCTCTCTCTTTCTCTCTACACCAACTTATACTCATTTACTGTTAGTATGATCTTTATGAGTTTATCTAACTTATACTCATTTACTGTTAGTATGGTCTTTGTGAGTTTATCACTCCTTCAACTGTTGTCGTGTCCCATTCATCGTGTCCATTACTTTCACCATTATTGTAATCACCATCCCTTCAGTAGAATCATCAAAGTGAG
>CM018894.1:644978-647478 GCA_009663005.1 Actinidia chinensis | reverse complement strand
TTCTAGAGGATGTTGGTAGGATCTTTGAGGCCAAAGTCTTGGAAGCCGATTTGCTATGAGCTCGATGAGCCAAACTCATACCATTTTTTCCTTGCTGATTCAAACATGGGGGAACGAGATAGAACTAAGCCCATCAAATTTCTAAAATCAAACATCGAGTTCTTTGCACGGACTTCGTATAAGATGCTTGAGATTGACCTGAGCATCATCAAACATGAGTTTAATGTCATGCCCGACGCTTGTCCAATAAAGCAGCCATGAATAAGCTCTACAACCGAGCATGTGGATGCAGTAATAGAGGAAGTTGAAAAATTAAAAGAGGCAAGTGCTCTCACATAGGTTCTTTACCCAAGTTGACTGTCCAACAAAGTTGTGGTAAAGAAGAAAATTGGCAAGTGGAGAGTGTGCGTCAATTTCACAAGTCTCAACTGAGCTTGTCTGAATGACTACTTTCTTTTACCAAAGATTGATCAGTTAGTGGATTCAATATCAGGACATGCCCGAATGAGTGTTTTGGACCTATACCAAGGTTACCACTAGATAGTAATACACAAGCCCAATTAAGAGAAGATTTTCTTTATCAATCCCGCGGCGTATTTTGCTACAAGATCATCCTCTTTGGGTTGAAAAATACCAGAGCCACATAACAAAGAATGATCACCAAGATGTTCGCACATTTGATGGGTAAAAACATGGATGCCTACATCGACGACAAGGTGGTTAAGAGCAAAAAAGAGCTAGATCATTTGAAGGATCTTGCCGAGGTGTTCGAGATCCTAAAAGAGCATAAACTAAGGCTGAATGTGGCTAAGTAAGCCTTTGGGGTGAGATTGGGCAACTTCTTCGGGCACTTGGTCACTCAGCACGGGATCGAGACAAATCTAGAATATATTGTGGCAATAAATGACCTTGTCATCCTGAGAACTGTGGAGGTTCAGAAACAAATTGGAATGGCGGCATCACTTAATCGATTCATTAATATGTCTTATGACAAATGCCATCCATTTGTTCAACTCCTTCGTAGAAATAAAAAAATTATGGAATGAGGAGTGAAAACTTGCACTCTAATAATTCAAAAAGTACTTAACCAAATCACCACTTCTTTCCCCCTAGATGAGGGAGAATTGCTCATGTCTACCTCACCTTCTTCGAACACGCCGTTAGCTCGGTGCTACTGCTAAGGGAGGTAGATGGAAAGCAGCACCTTATCTACTTCGTTAGCAAGATGTTTACGAATTGCCAAATAAGGTACATACTTCTGAAAAAACTTGTGCTGGCCCTTGTATTATTTCTTTGCGAAAACTCATGCACTATTTTCAAGTGCATCCAATTGCAGTGTACATCGAGTTTTTGCTCAAAACTATTTTGATAAAAGGGGACCTTTCCAAGCAAATTTCCAAATAGGTTTTTGCCTCAAGGTGTAGAGGCACACACGGTTAAGAATTTCTTTTAAGGTCTTGAGGTTTGCAAGGAACCACCATAGATTGATCATTCTGTGGCTTGGGAAATGTACGTTGACAGAGTGAAAAATAGCCTAGATGCAGGAGCATGCATTGTTCTAAAAAGTCTCAAAGCGGCAGTTTTCGAGCACTGTCGTAGGTTGAATTTTTTCGCAACAACAATGAGGATGAGTACGAAACTTTCATTGCAGGACTTTGATCTACCAGCAAGTTAAATGTTCCAAGCTCCATATTTTCAACAATTCAAAGCTGGTGATCAACCAGGTCACTAGAAAATTCAAAGCTTGGGGAGTCAAGATGGCTAAGTACTTAGCAATCGCGAAGACCCTCCTCATCGAATTAGAGCAATCAAGATCAAGCAAGTAGGCAGAGATTTAAATGCTCATGCAGATACACTGGCAGACTGGGCATTGGTTTTTGAAGGCAAAACTGGATAGACCATCACAATTGATCTAATCTTGGTCCCTAACTATGAAACACACTTGTCTTAAGTAACATGCCATGACAAGTTTCCAGAAGACAAAATGGAAATGCACAAACTCCAAATAAAAGTAACATGGTTCTAGATCTCCCTCACGGGAGACTTATACAAGAAATCTTATTCAGGGCCTTATCTATTGTGCATTCACCCGAGCTTAGTTGAAGACCTATTGTTAGAGATTTAATAAAGAATTTATGGACTACAGTCTGGGGGAAGATCACTAGCCCACTGAGCCCTAACCCAGGGGTATTGGTGGTCCTACATGCAAAAAAAAGCCTAAGTCTACGGCCGCAAATGTTCAAAATGTTAGCTTTTCTCACCTCTCATTCACCAACCAACTAGGGATTTAACCCCTCTCACTAGTCTATAGCCCTTTGCTCAATAGAGAATGGACAGTGTAAAAGTGTTGCTCCAAACTGTAGGAAATAAGAAATTTTTATTGGCAGCCATGAACTATTTCACTAAGTAGGTGGAAGTCGAACTACTAGCCCAAATCAAAGAAATGGATGTGATCAAATTCTTTCGCAAAAACATTCTATCAAGGTTCAGCAATCCCAAA
>CM018894.1:617478-619978 GCA_009663005.1 Actinidia chinensis | reverse complement strand
CTAACACTTACATGAAGGTAAGACGACATTGAGCTATGACTTCCTTCAGCATGGAACTGATGGGAAACCTAAGGTTCTCTTGGTGGATGAGCCATATGCAAACCAGGATGCAGTCCTCATGTCCCTCTACTAAGTTGGCATCCTTATTGGGTTCTAGCCTTTCTATCCGCACATCGTTGGGAATGCCATGATTGCTCCTAAACTTGTTCTTGCAACTTCGTCATACATTAGTAGTTGAGCTTGGTTCAACTCCATATTCTGAAAATAGAAGCAAAATACTAAAAAAAGCTCAACAATATAAATGATGGACATTTGAGCGCAGAATTAGCTGAGCTCCCCGTAAGCTCTGAGCTCTTCCTCATGAGGTTTAACATTTAGAAAGAGGGAACTGAGCTTCGAGCTATGTCCCACAAGGTTTATCTATATTTTGTTAAGTATCTTGGCAGGAGGAGAGTTTGAGAGGGAAACCCTAACCCTATAAGAAGAATTTTTCAAGGCATATTTTCAATACAATAGGGCCATTAGAAACTACAAATTCATCTAGGACCCATCTCACCAGTGGAGACAGGTCAATGGCAACCCCAATCACAAAAACCTAGAAAGCTAAATAACTGCCCATCAATACCAGATGAGTGGTCATTACAAATTCACGGATATACAATAATCGCATAGACTTCACCAGATGACTTAAGACATGAAAAAATAAAAACAACCAAGACCCAATCGAGCCAAACAGAAATGGAAACATATATGCATCAATACATAGTCATGGTAGAAATATTCTTCACTAACTTTCATAAGAAACTTACAAAGATGGTTAGAAGACAGGGACAGGCGTCGAAAGACAAAAACGGCATCTGAATTAGTGTCAGCAACTGAATTAGCGTTAGGAATGGCAATCAAACAGCAGCAACAGATCTCAGGTGCACGTTCTATATTTAGAATGCTCTCAAGATGTAAATGAGGAGTGATTGGGAGAAGGCTGACTATTTATAAGAAGCCCAAAAGGTGGAAAAACTCACCAAACATGACGTTAAGACGCGTTGTTTGGCGGGCCAAAATTGTCCTTTGGACTAATCAAGTGCCGACATGTGGCAGCTTAATTGCTGTGTGTTTCCACCAAATGATGCCAAACAGCGCCTAAGGGTCGATGAAATGCTTCGGCATCTATGCCTAAATCGAGATTTAAGCTAATTAGTTGTCGACCCGTGGTACCACAGTATAGCAAAATGACAGCCCTTTACAGTGAAATGAAAGCTTGTAGGAACTCACAAACCCTCTCTGTCGAGCTCATATATCAAGTATCACAAATATCCAGCTCACATGACCTTGGCCAACATTGATCCAGCTCATGCAAAATGAGTGGCAATTGTAAGGAGATAAAATACTAATTACCAGTTTTGATCGAGTTAGGGCAGGCACCGCCGCCATAGCCGTCGCTCTATAGCAAACTCAGCTAGTTTTTTGCACTAGAACTTGGTCGAGACGCAACGGTCAACGGTAATCCCATGGCACATCAGGGGGATAAAAGCTGACTTGCATGGCAAGCTTCCTTTTGATAGACCCCACGCCTAGATCGAGACGATGACGACATGATGAACTAGCTACCAACCGTGCCTTTGGGGCATGGTTAGGTCAATCGACTACTCGTGACATAGTAGTCAGCTTGTCTAGTCACATGCCAAACTATGCTATATAAAGACATGCCTTATTCATTCAAATGTACGGAACACTTTTTATCTCAAGCCTTAAACACACTTTTTCTCTCTAGAACTTCCAGTCACTAATTTGACCGTTGGAGAGTCGTTCCTAAAATAGCTTTAGCGGCAGTTCTCATTGTTTCTGTCTTGCATCTCGATGCAAGAAGACTAGCAAATACCGTCCACCACCCTCAACCGTTTTTCAGCCACCACATGTGTCTATTTCAATTTCTCTTCATCATTTCCATTACTCCCCCAATCTATACCATCCATTTCACTTTGTGGGTATTTTTTTGGATTATGATTCTCAGTAAAAGAGAAACGTGTGCAATTAAACATACAGAAATACACCCAAAAGGAGATAGCTAGGCACCAGCAGCACAGTGCCCAGGTCAAGTCCAGATCGATTAACATGCAATGAAAAGGAAAAGAGAAGAAAAGAGAGAGAAGAAATTAAAGAATAAAGCAAAAGGACCGACAGATAGGGTCACATCAAAAAATAAAAATAAAAATAAAATACTAAAGTTCAAACAATTTCATAATTCCTCTCATTAATTTATGAGAAGTTGCATTAAAAATAGGGTCTTGTTAAGGGCAGTAGTTAAGGAGTACAAATTGATAAAAAAATTGATTTTCGATGTATATTTCACACTTCTCAATACACTTTCATATATTTTTATATACTTTTCATAATTTTTTTATACACTGTTGACTGCCCTAAAGGCGGTTTATAACATTTCCCTTAAAAATAATCCTGACACATCCAGGCCCGGCCCAGGGGTGAGCCCAGCAAGCCCACG
>CM018894.1:554978-564978 GCA_009663005.1 Actinidia chinensis | reverse complement strand
AATCATATTTCAAGAAACCGCGAACCGATGGGTGGTGACCCCAAAAGGCGAAATCAGCGTTGGAGTTGCTCATACCACAGCGAAAAAGGGCACAAAAAAACCGAGAATTGCCGAGCTCCTCAGGCTTTCCATTCCTAAGAGCATTGGTTCACGATGGTCATCTTAAGGAATTCGTGGATGATGAGAAGACCCGGGCAGAAGCCGCCTAGGTTTGAGGCCACAGAAGGCCAATCGAGGCAGGAGGAGACAGAAGAAGACAGCAGACCCATAGGACGAAGACTGCCCCTGGGTACCATCCACATGATTGGGGGCTATTCGATGACCCCAGTCTGGAGAGCAAAATCCAAGCGAAATCCGCATGTCAAGCAAATGCAACGAGGTGCTCTCGGCCAGCCCGACCGAAAGATAAAGATAGATGGCCTAGACTTGAGAGGGACTGTTTCAACTTTTCCAGGGCGGCTTGCTTGAAAGAGTCCAACCCCCTCAACTCGGACCCATTAGTGGTGCAGCTGAGGATCGGAGGATACGACGTCAAAAGAATCCTAATGTCATACCCCGGAAGCTCAAGTTGAGGTAATGTACTATGATTTATTCAATCAATTAAAATTCTCCAAGAACACTTGAAAGAAACCACCCGAGCTCCTCTATCGGGTTTAAGGTCAAGCGTCTTGGCCCTTGGAACCGTGTCTCTTAAAACCCGAGCATGCTCCCAAGAACTGATGACGGATTATGGTGTGTATATACCATCACCATATAATGCTATCCGTGGGAAGGGACTGGGTGTGCACAAACTGAAGGGTAAAAGCCTCCAAGCACTCACTCATCAAGCCATAAGTGCCTCCCGCCCCGAGGCGAGGAGACCATTTATGGAGACCAAGTGGCCGCAAAACATGCTTCTATCCACAGTGATCGACCAAGATGGCGATGAAGGAAGTCCAAATGATCGGGAGAACTAGAAGTATTGGAGGATGTGGGTCAGATCCCGAGGCCTAAGGTCATCGAGGAATTGGTGGCGCTATGAATTGGACGAGCCGGGCTCCAGATCGATTCTTTCTCGTCGGATCTGCCTGAATGAATGCGGAGGTCCGAGCTCATGCACCAATTCCTGAGCCAACAATCAAGGCCTTTGTATGGACCCCCTCCCTTATGATCCGTTAATTGACCCAATTTTATCAGGCACGAGTTGAACTTCAACCCGGAATTCCGATCGGTCAAAAACAAGTGGAGAAGGTTCGACTCCCGAGCCTTGGAACGCCGTGCATTTAAGAGTGGAGAAGCGTCAGGGAGGCGGATCAATAATCGAAGTCCTTTAACCCCAGTTGGGTTTGTCAAATAACCGGGGTGGTTTCAAAAAAAGAAAACGAGAACAGGCGGGTCTGCTTCGATTTCAACCAACCTCAACCGTACTTTTGTCCCAAAGACTTTTTCCCACGTCCAAAGATCGATCAGTTGGTAGACAGCACCTCGGGACTGCCCGAATGAGTTTCCTCGAGCGTACAGAGGATATCATCAAATTGTCTGCACGAACGGATCAGGAGAAGACTGCGTTCATGCACCCAGGGGAGTGTTTTGCGATAAAGTCATGCCTTTTGGGCTTCAAGAACGTGGGGGCCAATACCAGAGAATGGTGACAAGATGTTCAATCCGTCTGGGTAAGACCCATGGATGCCTACATCGATGAATGGTGGTGAAAAGACAAAAAGACTCGGGTCACATCAGGACTTGGCCGAGATATTCGCAATCCTCCGACCAACCATAAGCTCAGACTCAAGCAAGCGAAAGGTGCATTTGGTGTTGCTAGGGGAAATTCCTTGGGCATCTAGTCACGAGGGGGGGGGGGGGGGGGGGGGGGGGGGGGGGGGGGGGGGGGGGGGGGGGGGGGTGACGAGGGAATTGAAGCAGACCCAGAAACAGATTGTGCCATAGACCAAGATAAGCCAGGCCAACGGAATGCCAAAGAATGCAGAAATCACCGGGATGGGCAGCAGAATCATTTTATCAGTAAGTCTTCAAAAAAATGCCGCCCATTTTTAAGCTCTTGCGCAAAAAATATAAATTCTCGTGGGATGAAGGAATCCTAGGTGGCGTGCAACAACAAAAAATATCTGACGAAAACCTCCAATTCCTATCCACCCCGGACGAGGAGAGTTGCTCCATGTGTACCTTGTGTTCCGAAACAGCGGTGAGCGGCTTGTAAGAGAACTGGTCAACGAGCAGCGCCGAGTATTTTGTGAGCAAGACACTGATGATTGTCCCAATACGTATTTACCACTGGAAAAGCTTGTTCTGGTCCTATTGGTGACCTCACGCAAGGCTAATGCACTACTTTCAAGCACCAACCTATCTCGGGTACACGAATTCCCGCCCTCAAAGCCATATGCTGAAAGCAGACATGACGGGAGACTCTAAAGGCCCCTAGCACGTGGGCAGTTTGACATTAAAAATCAACTTCTTACAAGAGGCGGCAATCAGGGGCAGTTTGGCGGGACTTTGGGCAGAGTTTCCCACAGGCAGGGTATCCCAGGGTCGATCCAATCCAAACTCTTGGAGAAAGGGTGTGAACCCCAAAACGCACGTCCGAGCTCAGAAACTACAAGAGAAGATACCGCGGTCAATCCAGAGTACCAAGGAAAAGAAGACACGCGAAACTAAAGAAACAAAAAATGCTGGGGGAAGCAGAGGTTACTTTAGAACCACCTCAGGTAGAGCCGTCTATGGCAGGAGAGTACGTCGACGGAGCCAGGAACCGCCAGGGAGCAGGCGCGGGTGTAGGTTGAAGAGTCCAAAGGCTCGGCTTCGAGCAGTGCTCTGAGTTAAGTTCAAGCGACGGAACAATGAAGCGAGTACGAGGCCTGATAGCGGGGTGAGGTCCGCAGTAAGCTGGGGAGTGCGGAGAAGGCATATAACAGCGATTCAAAAATGGTCGTGGAATCAAGTTGACCAGACAAATTTGAGGCCCGAGGGTTACAAATGGCGAAGTATATGCAGGTGCAAAAATCTTCTCAGCGGTGTTCGAGCATTTAAAAACGAGCAGGTCGGGAGAGAACTCAACGGCATGCTGACACTAGCTCTTTAGCATCCACATTGAAGGGGACCATGGCAGAACAGGGTACAGTCGGACATAGTCTCGGTCCCCAGTATTGAAGAAACACATTTCATCCATTCTTGTCAAACACGCCACTCGGGACCGAGCTGGATGGACCCTATCGTGAACTATTTACGGACCGACCAATGCCAGATGACCGAAAAAGAGGCGCATAGATCAGGAATCAAGGATGCACGGTTCTGATATCTCCACAGGAGACTTGTACAAAAGATCTTACCAAGGCCCCTACTTGTTTTGCTGTACACCTGAGCCTCGTCGAGACATACTTTATGAAATCACGAGGGAATATGCAGCTTACACTCTGGGGGAAGATTGCTGCACAGAGATCTCTTTCATATGATACTGGTGGCCTTACTCATAGGACGCCCAAGGTAATATGTGCTCAGTGCAATCAGTGTCATCTCCTTTTTTGGCCCCTATTCCATCAACCTGCAGATGACTTGTCCCCGCTTACTAGTTCCTTGGCCCTTCGCCCAAATTGGAAGGATATCGTAGGTGTCCTACTAGAGCTTCCTAGTGCAACAAGAGGTTTTTACTTGTAGCGACCGATTACTTCACAAAATGTGTGTAGAAGCTGAGCCGCTAGCACAAATCAGAGGACAGAGCGTCATAAGGTTTATCCGAGGTAACATCCTTTCCAGATTTGGCATCCCGCGGGCCTTCGTGTCGGATAACGGTTCCCAATTTGTTAGAAGCAAAGTTAGGGGTATATTAGAGCAACTGAAGATTGAATTCTACAACTCAAAGCCGAGGCCTCAAATAAAACTATCATGAATGGGATCAAAAAGCGACTAGAGAAGGCCAAAGGATGATGGGTCGATGAATTGGCAAACGTATTATGGGCTTATCAGACCACACCACGGAAGGCGACGAACGAAACGCCATACCCACTGGCTTTCGGATTCGAAGCCGTAATCCCACTAGAGGTCGGCCTGCCCACAATCCGGACAGAGGCTTACAATACGTCTAACAATAACGAGGTCTTGGCACGAGATCTAGATTTGGCTGAGGAAAGGAGAGAGAATGCACTCATCAGAATGGCTGACTATCAAAATCAGTTGGCTAAAAGCCTTCCCCAAAAGGTTCAACAGAGGGAGTTTTGAAGTGGGAAGTCTTCATTCTCAGGAAAGTCGTCGGAAACAACCAAGGATCTAACAGACGGCAAGCTCGCGCCAAACTGGGGGGGGCCCTAACAAAATAATCAACTAGCCGGAAGAAGTTCTTACTATCTGAAGGATGCGAAGGAAAAGAAATCCCGCGACCTGGAATGCCAGCAATCTGTCGAAAGTCACTTCCACTAATTGAAATGCCGCACTGGGCTTCATCATATGTATACAGCATTGCGTCTTTCATTACTCTTTCAAGTAAGTTATGTTTAAACCGTATCCGTAAGTTTTTATAGCACTTGGTAAAATTCAGGGAAAAGCTAGCCGTGCTTTACAATCTCGAGCTTGTCCATTAACTTTACAAGTTAACTGATCAAATCGCGAGAAGGGGTTAGCCGAGCTTCGAAAAAGCACCGACTGGCCTTCATACGCTTTAATCAAGTAGGCACTTGGTAAATTCAAGGAGAGCTAGCCGGCTTTACAATGCCTCCGAGCTTGTCCATTAACTTTTACAGTTAACTTGATCAACTCGCTAGAAGGGGTTAGCCGAGAACATTCGAAAAAGCACCGAACTGCCTTCATACGCTTTAATCAAGAGCACTTGTAAAATTCGAGGGAAAAGCTAGCCGTCTTTACAATGCTCCGAGCTTGTCCATTAACTTTTACAAGTTATCTTGATCAATTGCATAAGGGTTAGGCCGAGCTCGAAAAAGCACTGAACTGCCTTCATACGCTTCATCAAGTAGCACTTGGTAAAAATTCGAGGGAAGCTAGCCGAGCTTTTACAATGCTCGCGAGCTTGTCCATTCCTTTTGCAGATTACCTTGGTTAAGCGGGTCAAATTGCGAGAAGTGTTAGTCGATCCCAACCGAGCTCCGATAGTGCTTGTCAATTGGTCATCCCTTTACTAAGTGAGCGGCCAGAATGGAAGACGAACTGTTCAGAAGTCAAGCAACAACAGAATGAGAAGTAAATCAGCATTTTTTATTCAGTTATAAAAGAGAAACCTTCAGATACAAGTATTTTCGTGATACGTAACTACAACCTAATTACAAGGTAAAGATAGACTACGCTTTAAGGGAAAGTTTGAGCGGTCCCACATGCACTTCATCTTGCACAGCAACACCGTTGATCGACTGGCCTCCATTCTGAATGATAATGGAACCATGCCCCGTCATCGAGTACTGCAAGGAGGGCACTGACGGGCCTTCAACTGATTCTTTTAATAAGTCTTGTGGATAGTTGCCTCGAATTAAGGCTGCCTTCCCAAGACTTCGATACCCGGCGAGTGCGGAGGTGCCGGAGGCCACCTCAACCGAACACTAGCACGGCCCGAATACCGGACCTAAGCTCAAAAGCTACAGATCTTTTGGGAACAGAAAGCTTTTATACTCCAGAGCTGTTGAGAATAGAGGTGATGAGATAGAAGTGCGTGCCAATCCCACCCACATCTAAGGGGAAAATCAGCTTGACCCTTGGGTTTACATGGTATTTTCAAGTCGCTAGCCAGACTGATAGACAAGACATTTCTGTGATCTGATGATTGCTCTCAAAACGATTGTTTTGAATGATGGTGGATTGTTTCATCAAAGTCAGGGTGGCATCACTATTTAAGCCCTCGCACGATACGGAAACGAGCCAATACAGGCAGAAGTTATGAAACCAAATTTAATGCACGTTCAAGCTGACCGGGAAGACTGTGCCCTCAAGCGTCGGTTCAAAGGACATTGACTTTTGTCAATAGGGGCATGAACGTTGAACCGTGACATTCAGTGAACCAACCGGAGCCTAGTTACGAATCGTTGTTTAACATGTGGCAAGTCCAGCGGCAATTTACTTCGGCGGAAATGCGAAGCATCCTTATACCTGGCCGAGGCGAAGTCAGCACTATGCCAAGACTCAAGGCAATCGTTTTCTTAACAGAGTCAAATCAACCGAGATCAAAAGCCGAAGAACGGTAAAAAACGGTCATACCGAAATGCATAGTCAATAGCTGTCCAAAATTTTACAAGTAAGCAAATTCGACAAATACGGAAGATCTAATCAAAGAAGTGTTTTCTAAATGAGGTTTTCACCCTCGGCTTCTATAGCTCGGTCGCCCATCTGCTTCCCCAGCTCGGTCCCAATCAGTAGTCTCTGCGACCCCTGCCTGAGGCTTCCACTGCACAGGTTATATTCCCCTCGGCAACAGGAAGTGTCTCTATTCCTCTTCGTTGAGTCGTGCAGGTGGATGGGCGAATATCGCTCCAGGAGGCAGGGAGCTGTGAACGGAAGGGCCGGAGACGACCCACGCGGGATGATCAAGTGGGATCCTGAAGCTCTTTCAAACAGGCAGCCCATTTTCCCTCCTGACAGACATCCGGGGCGGACTCGGCTAATTTGTCTTTCATACACGTCCCAGCCCGCTCGAAAGCGCGATCGAAACACTTCTTGTATACCTCGCCACAAGCGAACGCTTCGGTCGGACTCTTCTTGCTGGCGGTGTTTCCGTTGAAGGATCGCGATTCTCGGCTGCCGAACGTGCATCCGCGAGATCAGACTGAGTTGTTTCAGGCTCCTGTGTCGAGGTTACTCCGCCTTCTCTGATTCGCCTTCTTCATGATCCCCACACCCTGCTTTAGCCGGAGTGAAGGAGATACGCCTCGCTGAGAATAACTAAGAAGGGAAAAAAGATGGATTAGAACAGACAGCATGTATCAGACTCGTTAATCAGAGATGAAAGCCGAAATTTGAAGATTCTAACTTGGGCTCCCACATAACGAGCTTGCCCCCGAATTCTGTCGTGGTCTCAACAGCATGATCCGCGACGTCTATGGGGGAGCATCACCGCGTTGCCCAGCGCAACAACAGTCTCGAGGTCCTTAGAAGTGTCTGCCTATGGAACTTGTTTGCCGGGGAGCTCCACCGCAGAAAATTGAGGGGCCCACACTCAGGGGGCCAGCCGCCAATTCTGCACCCTTTCCCCTCTTCAGTCGAGAAGTTCCTCTGCAGGTTTGCTTCCCTTTCCTTTTGCACCCATCAAGGACGGCGCGGTGGACTGATCTTCGGTTGGGCTGGTATGGACGAGATATGAGGCCCGGTGGAGTGTGGGCGGATTAGTTGTTGTGGGCTTACTTCTTCCCCAGAATCCTAGCCTTAGGGGCCATGATCTCCGCGTCAACTGAGACCCAGCAGATGAACTATCGCTGTGAGAGTAGGATTGCTCAACACTTTCCCCTCGGTTCGACGATGGCTAACGTCAAATCAGAGCTCGGGAGATTTATAGGTTTTTGGGACAGGAATATGGGAACTGGACTATAAAGAGCCGCAGGAGGGATTTGATCCACCTCTTCCCGTCTCCGACCTCTGCTTCTTCATTCAGGTCTCGTCGCCCATATCGATGCCCAGCTGGAAGAGCTCCGATTCGCTGGAGCTAAGAACTTTCGCTTTCGGCCTCTTCTAATAGCCTTCGAACTCGGCTGAGTTCCCTTCAATAAGTCACTAGACCCCTCGTCAGATAAGAGCTCCTCGGCCTAGAACCTGGTCCTTAGGGAGGGGGGGGGGGGGATTCTGGCGGGGCGGAAGACGGGCCGTCCTGATGAGGCGCTCGAGAGGAATGTGTACCGATACAAGGGGAATGTAGCCTAGCAATCGGAGACTTGCGGGAGCGTCCACAATGTTCACAGTACTTATTGCAGTCACACACCGTCGCTCCTCCTCCAAAAACGTCTATTGAACCCTGCAAAGGCGACCGAACACAACAGTCATTAACCGTTATGCAGCATGGTCCGAGTTGACAAGTATTCGCAAGGGGAAGCACGCCGATTCTACCTTACAGGACGTAACCCCTGTGCCTAAGAACCGAGAGGGGGTCGGGTTTTCGTTGACAAGGACTCCCATTGACCGAGACCCAAATGAAGTCGTTCAAATCGATCTTGCCCGGAGAATCCGGAACTAACCTCGTCTGAGGCGGAGTTGGCTTCCTAGGCGAAATAGTGATTGCCTTGGCATTTGGGTCTTAGGGTTTTTCCTAGGCTTGACCCGCATACACATGAAAAAGATCATCCGCATGAACTGTACTCCTTCTCTCTGCATCAAAGCCTCACCGCCAGCAATGGTTTGGAAAGTTTTACAGAGACTTGCATAAAAGTGAGCCCGCAAAAGAAAAGATAAAAGGACGGATCTCAAGAGTTTGTTGAGGGTAAACGAAGCCCGCTTGGAAATGCACCGGTCCTAATGGGCAATCCGATCGCCCTCTCCCTCCACCAAGCCGTGCATCGTTTGGACCCGGCGCTCTAATCACTACAGCGTCTGGATCCTTATGGTCGACACGGACTTGGGCTAGGCCTCGCTATCGCGAACAAGCATTTGAGCCCGATTCACGCCATGTCCTAAATGGAGGCAGATGGTCACAGTTCTTAAAGCGCCCCTAGGAGCGATGTTGACCTAGAACCCTATGACTCCAGTCGGGTTTGACCAGGTACCCTATCAGTGACTTGTGAAGACGACGGACGTGGGCTACGGGTGTGGATTTGAAATTAGCGTCTAAGCTAATGGACAAGAAGAGGCCGAGAGAAATAGTGCCTTACCGTATCAGATAGGGGCGCTCTTCCGACGCGTAACCGTATAATCACAGCTGCCGAAAATGGTGCGAGGACGCAAAGCTAACATCCTCCGTTCGCTCTCGAAAAAGTGCTACCATGAGGAAAAAGTGGAAAAAGCATGCCCAAAAAGGAACTCGAAGAGGCGGGAAATGAGCCAACGCGGATTGGCGCATCGTTTCGCGAGTGAACCGTCATAATAAATCCATGGTTACTGACAGATGGGCATCCATTCAGCACCTAAGGGAACGAACCGAGGCGGAGGAGCCGAGCTGCTCCCCCATATGTGGGAAACACCCAGCACTGTATAAGAGCCCGAGGTGGCTATATGAAGCCTGAACATCCATCTTTCATAGCCGCGGTGAGTCACAACCTAGCCCAAGCAAACTGGGGGGCCTATTGTAGGGACATGAGACATATGAATAAGTTTTCCCAGCAAGACCACTGTAGAGGTGAGGGGATCTTTGACTGCTTCTGCTTCTTCTCCTTCTCTGGCTCTTCTTCTCTGGACGAGAACAACTGATTTGTTACGGAATTGAGCTGTCAGGTCAACTCACTTGACCGTCGGAGACCTTTCCCGGAAACAGCTCCGGCGGCCGGTAACTTACCATTGTCATATTTGCAATACACTAGGAGGACGACTATCTTGGAGCACTCTCAGAGTGCAAGGGTTGGATAATTCGCTGGTATCCCCTTCCGATTCCACATTACACTCACTCCCCACATGCCTCCAACAATCAACATTTTAACGCC
The DNA here is from genome assembly GCA_009663005.1 of Actinidia chinensis. Classification (NCBI taxonomy): domain Eukaryota; kingdom Viridiplantae; phylum Streptophyta; class Magnoliopsida; order Ericales; family Actinidiaceae; genus Actinidia; species Actinidia chinensis. The sequence goes on along the minus strand of CM018894.1, from coordinate 555,433 downwards.
ATCATATATATATATATTATATATTATATATAATATATATGTATATTTGGAGTTTGAGGGTCATCATATTCCTTAATGTCAATGTTGTTGTGCTGTTTCCCAGATCTGTCACTTTGAACTTATGAGCCTTTTGTCTCAAGTTTCTCTTTTTGATATATTGGTGAAGGTCGGGCTCTAACCTAGCTACTAACAAATGTACGTGGTTGTGCTGCTTGCCTCGCACATAAATTAAGAAATACGAGTATAAAAAATACTCAATTAATTGAATACTATGCCTATATATATATATATACATATATATATTCAGCACATCCACCCAACAACAGAAATCCACCCTGCTCTATCAAACATTAACATTACCAATACGTTAGGAATCTTGTTTCAACAATGCTGCCCCCCATCACTTTCCTTCTCTTTTGGGATAATTAAGAAAATTCGGAATGTTGTTTAGATGA
>CM018894.1:539978-544978 GCA_009663005.1 Actinidia chinensis | reverse complement strand
CATTTTCGTCATCCATAGTGCTTGCTGTGATGAAATTTATTCGTCACCTATAGTTAATTGCTTATGACGAAATATGTCATCACCATTTTAACATATTTATGTCACCAATCATGCCGTTTCGTCACCAATTTAGTGCTAAAAACAATATGTAAACAGCATAGTGAGGAACAAAAAAAAAAAAAAACTTTCGTCACCTAAAATTTTAAATTTAAAAAATTATAAAAAATAATAAAGGTGAGAAATTTTTTTGTCACCTATAATTTCAAATTAAATTCAATCGGGGACGAAGAATTTTGTCACAAATGATTAGAAAACTTTCGGTGATAGAAAATTTTGTCACCTAAAATTATTTATGCGAGTATACATGACAAAAAATTGTCCCTAATACTCTAGAATTATAATTGCCCTGTCAATTTATAATCTAGCAGATCTCAAATAATAATACCACAACGAAAAAGTGACCTAATACTACACATTTTATAATCCAATTACTCGTGTACCAATGACAAAAGCAAACGAACTACATCATATAATGTTCATCATATATAATTCTTCTCCTATTCCATATGCATCATAAAAAGAAAGAAATAGTAGTTGGAACATTATTGAAAAACCAAAAGAACGAAGATTGAAACTGATCCAAAAAAGAAGTCTTCGTAGAATAGCACTCATGTTCATTAAAACTGCCAAACCTTTGCATATACCAATTTGCAAATATAAAAAATTCAAAGGATTCCCTCAACAAAATATTGGCTAAATGTGAGAGACAAACTACACTTTCATACGAAACTAATGATATTTATGTATGTAAATATGACAAAGCATTAAAGTGCTAAACCAGCAAGTCTTTAACCAGTGTACCTTGGCGTTTAATATACTCCATAACACTAGCCAACTTCCTTCCCTGTTCCTCTTTGCATCAACTTAGCTATGTATCTTATATTCGCTGCTTCAATTCCTTCCGCTTGCTCGTGAATTTTGTAAGCTTGCTACTGAATTTGTCAGGCTTGCTATTTGCACCTTCTACTCTAGCTATTGTGACATACTTAAAGTAGTCCCCATTAAGTTTTGGAAGGTCCAACTGTCATTCAATTGCCTTGGAATTTCAGATATAAGTATGTCTCGGTTACAGAGTTTCAAAGATGAGGGAGACTTTCACTATCCCAGTTTCCAACCTAACTTAATAAGACCACCATGAGCAAACTACAAGCACAACTGCCAAGTAATGGGTGGCTTCTACACTTTCACATAGTGTAGATAAACATACACACACAGAGGAAAAAACTGTGTTAAGACGTGCGCCAAAAAAATTGTTACAGATTTAAGTGGTCAAACGGCTTAGTCTTTTAGGGAGGACAAGAAACAACAAGCCTCTACTACAAAAATTGTGATAGAATACCATGGTAAGAAAATCCCACATCTATTCACAAAAAAATTGAGCCACATTGCAACTAGGAGAATCAACATTTTTATGTAATTCTAATACAGAGTCAAAATAAGACAACTTCAAGTAGCACTAACAATCTTATCCTCGTGATATTGGGATTTGAGATTCACATAATACAAAAAGTAATAAAATACAAAGAAAAGAAAAAAAAAAGTTTATTGTACCACAGATGTGCAACTTCTGCATTTCAGCAAATTGGTAGCTGATCAGCAGAAAAAGTTCAACTCTTTAGCCTGTCAGAGAAAGCAAGGGTTTTGGTGTGATTATTCAAAAAAACCGCATAAAGAAGATGATAATATATCAAGGCACTGACCTTTTTTCCTATCAAGAATAAGAGAAAGAGATGGGCATCAGCCCGCAGAGATGAATGTCCGAAGCAAGTCTCATTTATATGTATTTAGCTGACTCTGCATGCTCCCCAGTTCTTGGGAAATATGAAACCAAGCGTTAACTGCCATAATTTTTTTTCCTACCTGAAATCCCAATATTACCTCAAGTCGCAATATAATATAAAACAAAAAGTTCCTGTAAAATAAAGGAATTTCAGAAGGAATTACAGGATTCCTCTACCTGGTTCCCTCGATGCTTCTCCTAGCCCTAGTTCACGATCAGATTTCTTAAATCCGTGTGGAATCACATCAATTGATATATTAACAGCTTATGGTAGCCCCAAAAACAAAGAAGTAGGGACACAAGAAAGCCAACCATTACCAATAACTCCTTTGAGAGAGGACTCCAATATTGGCACAGTCCTTTTGGTTATCTTTGGGTCTTATCAACAGCCAACAGGTATTTGCAAAATTCAGGGACAGGAAAAAAGCCCCCCTTCTAGCATCTCTATCTGTCTTTAGAGCTGCCAAATTACAATACTTTCTATAATCTGACAACATTACTCTCTAATTCAACTTCAGAACACAAGTCCATAGTCAGATTGTCAGACGTACCATCTATAACTTTCGGTCCAATAGTTCACTAAAAAAAAAGAGAGAGAGAGAATTATACTTCAACCCCATTTAAGAAAATCTGCAAAAATTCAATTACAAAAAAGTAAAGCAAAAAAACAAATTCAGGAGGTGTATCCAACTTCACTTATTACTACGCTTGCTTTTGAGTTGAACTTGTGGCTGAACCAAACGACTGAAGAAGGTTTGTGTAATACGCTTCAACCCAAGAGGACCACATTACCTCTTTTTCCTCCTATGTTTTCCATATTTCCCTCTCATACACTGGCAGCAGTTTTCTATTGAAACCTGGTTTGAGCAAGAACTTTGTCTCCTTTGGCCATTTCAAATAACTTGAACTACAACCATCACAAAAATTTAAACTCAAATAATATGAACTACAATCAAGGCAACATTAAAAGAATGCAGACCAAAAAAAAGGAATACAAAAAAAGCACAACATTTTAAACTTAGCAATATAATTGCAAGTCTTTTTAAAGAAACCTGACAGATACCCATCAGGACGGGCCATATTATCCTTCAAATGAAAATCACTTTGTGGATGTCTTCTTAGTAAACCTCTTTAAACATAAATTAAAAGGGAATCTACTGGCACCTAAGTAAGAAAGTATTATGGTGGGAGCCAGCAAATTTTAAAGTAATCAACAATAACCTAGAGCCATCCTCTAGAAAAATCAAGTCAATACCTAGTCCTATTTCGAAATGGGCAAACAGAATTTGAAGAAAAAGCGAGTAGTGGCTTGATCACCCTAAATTTAACATTGATTCTAGACTTTTTGCCTTAAGAAACTCTCCTCAGCCCTAATATCTCACAAAGGAGATTCTGGGGATTCCCTTTCATCGTCTGAAGGGAGGACAGAGGTTGATAAAATCATATCAATTGAGTTGCGAGAGCTTTTCAGATGCCACCTGGCAGAATACAAATAATTCTCCTTGTTAAGTTTCTTAAACTCCACTTTCAAATCTTAAGTTACAAAAAAGTCTATACAAAGTTGATCCCAAAACAGTTCTAAAACAAGGCATGTTTGGCAAAAATCTATCACTCAAAACCTAATATAGTTTGGACCAAATCAAAAAGACGAGATTTATGATATAAATGTTTGGACCAAATCTCAAAAAAATGGTTTAAATAAAAAATTGGATTTGACCTCAATCCTACCCTTGCACCTGGTATTTTCATTGCTCAAAAAGAAATCAAATTTTGAAGGTCAAGAAAAAGCAAAGATGAAAGAAAAATTGATAATCAATGTTTCATTGTCAAAGGTCTTGTATATGATGTTCAAACCATAGAAACTCAACAACTTCCATAAATAAGACTCAAAAAAACTAATAAAAAAGATAATTCATTTGCTTCAATCAGAAATCTCAGTTTACAAACTGAAGATTTCCATAGAAACCCATCTGGTTTCTTGCATACGCATCTATCTATATACGTTATTTTTTCTGGCACCCACCTGCGTCTATGTGATATCTAAAATTACCTACCCCAAATTATCCTATTTCCAGCAGTAGTGCCAAGATCAGAATAGGATCCACGAAAAAACATTCATGTATTTGCTAGAACTATAAGTGTATATATACACAACTAATACCACAAAAGACACACAAACACCGGACCTTGCGCCTTAAAAAAGTAATTTTCCAAACATGTTCGTTTCACAATCACATGGAGGAATGTTACTATAACAAAGGAAAAAATGTGGAAGAATCACAAACTACAAGTGATCTTTTTAAAATTTAAATGAAATTTTTTATATTTTCAAATTCGTTATAGAATTAAAAAAAATATAAAATTTTGATCAAAACCCAAAAATATTTCAAAACAAACTCATAGAAAATTAGATTAAAACTCTTTTTTTTTCATCCGTCAGGAACATTGTGTCTAGTATTGGTGACTACGAAGTGCTAACCCCGAAGCCAATCTAAAGGCTTTGTGATCACATAACTACAAGAGTAGTTCTTGTTGTTGAATTACTAGCAAACTGCTTTTCAGTTGGGTACATTGTACTAACTATTCTGCTGGGATCATGGACCATGAGGGGGGAGGCAAGGAGCTTCTTTTACTAGACTAGTCCAAAGATGAATCTGGAATTTCTGCTCATGAGATTTTTGGTTGTTTCAGAACCTTGGTTACAATCAGGATCGTTCAATGTTTGATTTAAAAACCCTTAAACATATTTAAAAACAAAGCCATTGGGATTGGCCAAAAAACTACCAATAAACTTATAAACCATGACACTAAATCTGAGAAAAAAAAGAAAAATAAAATAAATCCAAATTTGATCTCTCTCTTTCCTAGAAAACACAGAAAAGCACACAAAAGTTAAACTTCGAGCCCTAATTTCACATTATTAGTTTAGATAAAACCCTTAATCCAACAGACCGACCAAATTTTGCTTGAACTTTTAAAACACCTAACAAATTAAACAGAAAACAATGACAAACCACAACCTCAAGCACCAATTTATATATTTTTTCCTATGTTTTCCCAAAAAATCCAAAACCGAAATCGAGAAAAATAGATGAATCGAATAGAAATACATTCCCATTTTGCTACAATTAGAAAAAACACAGACACATTTATATAGGAC
>CM018894.1:504978-507478 GCA_009663005.1 Actinidia chinensis | reverse complement strand
TGACATGTGAGGTGAGAAAGGAAAGAAATGATTGTTGTCTCCCTCGTATTGATGGAAAAGAAATGTTTCTTCTTTCGCCTATCATATTTGATAAGAAGGAAGCAAAGGAGTGAGATTGGACATAGATGAATTTTATTTCTTTCTCCATTTGTATTTTGAGTGGAAATCTCCATTTTTGCAACGTATACAGCTCGCCAGCTTTGTTTCTTACCCAATCTCTCCATTTTTGTGGAAACCAAAATTAGTTCGTAAGAGAGTTCAGTTTCTCATCATTTCTAATTTTTCTTGCCATTTCTGTACATAATTATTTCCAAACATGATTAGAGTGCAGTTCCCTTCTCATCCTTTCTATCATTTCTCACCAATACTCACCTACCCAATATTAGCTCCAGGCTTCTGGCAGGCCTTGATGCGGGTTCCTCCAAATTGTGAGTGTAGAGCGGTGTATAGTTGAAAGGGCAGTTTTCGTTCCCCTCCTGCTTACTGCTTCATCTTCAAAAAATGCTCCACAAATGAATTTAAGGACAGCTTTCTTTCTTTAATAAGCTGATCCACAATATTTTTGGGCTTATACTAACAAGTGACATTGTTTATTTTCCTGTATGAATGCTCCTTTTGTTCAGGGTCACAGGCTGTGAAATCTATTTGATGAATTTTTTGGAAGTATTTGTTCCAATTTTTTTAATCGCTGGTGCCGATCATCATGTATGTTTGGAAAATATTTGCTTCGGTTGATTCTGCTTTCGAGATTAAACTAATATTATGCTATTTATGATACTTACTCAGGTGAATAAAAGGATGGAGTATAGGAACAGCACGTTCATTTCCTTCCTCACCCTTCGGAAACGAGATGCCAGTGGGCATCTAAGATGCTGAAGCCTTTCGAATGGCCTGTCTTACCTAATTCCAGCCAGAAATTGGATCTCAGGGCTTAGAAAAGCCCGCATGTGGGACCAGAGAGACGCATCCATACCGTTTTAGAAGATCTGGTTTGCCCATGATCTGGGAGCAAGATCTAATTTGAATACAGGGCCAGCAATCTTATTTCATGGAAGGTGAATGAAATTCGGGTAGTTGGCACTCAGAATGAGAATTGTCTCTATCTCAAAGCTCGTGTCCAAATTATTTAGCAGAAACGTTAGAAGTCTCCCAAAAAAGAAAAATTCACAGCTATAATTTGCTTGATTTTTTTGTTTTTTTTTGTTTAGTCTCCCCGCTGGTGCCAGCTCTCATAGTTAACGTTAAAGACTTGTCCAACATTTGATTGGATAGTATCTGGAATCAGCAACATAGATTCCCTGTTTTAACTAGATGCATTCCCGATTCATGGATACGATCTGTTCATTATGTTTTTTTACCCCATTCTTTGTTGCAGTGAATTTAACATCCAATAATGCTCTATATTTCCATTCTGTGGTGATGCGGCCTCCCATTTGAATAGAGGCCTTTTGAATCCCTTTAGGAAAATGGAGGCGGCAAACTATTGGAAATCTCTCCCCAATGATGATGACTTTGCTTTCTGGGGTGGACTTTGGTGGAATTGATTATGTGGGCAACCCAATACTGTGAAGAATTGAAGATTTAGACTTTTAGCAGTGTTTTGAGGAATGGACCTTGGGAGAAGAGGCTTCCGCGCCAGGGCAGAGAGATTCTGAATTACTGGAGAAATATTAATAGTCCAGTCCGGCGGGATCTGTTAGTTCAGGTGTCGGGGAACAGCCCATCTCTAACACTTTGGTGAGAAATATAAATACAATGTTGCAGATTCTGAGTTAGAGGCCTTTTTGAGTGTGCTGGTTTTCTTTTCTTCTCTTTCTTTTGATGTTTCACTTGTATTTCATTCATATCTTCAGCCATATCCATCTGGACATGTTCAGCAATATGGGGATATGCGCACTCCTCTAGACAACCATCGCACGCATAGGGCTTCGTTATGATATCATTTTAGGATATTAGAGCAGCCCGAAATGCAATGAGAGCACTTCAGGACAAACCATTGAGACGGAGGAAGCATTGACATAACACTTCTCAATTCCAAAAGGTACCGTTGGCTCTGTTCATCCTTGCTATGTAGCTTGAATTTTGGTTATCCTTTGTCATCCATTACTCATTATTACGCATTATCACTAAACACATTTGACATGGTACATATGTGATACATATCCATTGGAGCACAACTCAGGTTGCTTGACTTCTCTATTGGTGGTTTCTTTTGTCAGGCAACCCTTCTGGACAGACATTAAAACCAAGGTACCCTTGCTGCTTTTACCTGCATTCTATGTTTCAAATGAGGTACGCCATCAAATTTTTTTGTTTCTATGGCGAAGTTAAGGAGTTGAGTCTTTCCCTCTTTCTGCAATTATAACTTCAACAGTTTAACTGACGTGCCCAGTGATACGTCAATCCTGTCTAATGCAGAGTCAGCGAGGTTTTCCACAAAGAAGTGCATGGCAAATTTATAGAATTTTATGATTGTTAGGCTGCAGAGGCTGCCCTTCGT
>CM018894.1:482478-492478 GCA_009663005.1 Actinidia chinensis | reverse complement strand
AAAAAAGATGAAATTTGTTTAAGCCTAATCAGAAATTTATGAAAGATGAAATGAAATCTCAATCCAACCTCTACAATAGATCAGAAACCATTTTTCTATCAACCCTATCTACGGGCCAATTCGTCGAACACCCATATGCATCAAAAACCCCTATATACTCAAAATGAAGGACAACAAACCAGATGTTTTTCATCCTATTTGACTAAAAAACTATCAAAGAGAACACAAAAACCCTCAAACATGGCAAAAAAATTGTACATATTTCTGTTAGAGATGAAGAAGAATTAGAGAACAACTTGAAATCTGTTCAATAAAAGAGAGAGGAAAAAGGTAACTTTTTTGAAAGCTCTATGGAAATCAAACCACTGATTTACACTAAGTCCAAAACAATACACGCAACTTCATACATGGATATTAGGATGTGAAACAGAGTTAGATTAGAAGTGTTAAAGCTTCTCTCACCTCTCTCTGGCCTTAATAGATTATCATAAATCCTTCGCTTTGACATGCGATGCTCTCTCTCTCTAAGGTAGAACCCAAACACCCTTGATCTCCAGTTTCTCACGATTCTGAAAACGAAAAAAAAACACAGAAAAATATCATTCCATTTGATCAGATTTACAAACATCGAACAGAATATCCAAAAATTAAAACTGAAAAAGCAATCATTTCAAATAAGAGGAAGAACACCAGCCAGATGAAAGAAGAGGCACCGGCTGTTTTGAATGAGAGAGAGAAAGATTGTGATTTTGGTTGGTTGGGAGAGATGGGTTTTGTGGGAGAGCGAGATGGCGTGTGATAGGAGAGTGGCGTGTGCACTACACAGAGAGAGGAGAATAAATATCTTGACCGTGTGTTTAAGAGTAGCATTAATCTAGCCATTGGATAAGAAAATGATGTTTTAGGCGGGAAAAAAATAATTGAGGTGAAATTTGAGCCGTTAGATCAACTCAAATGAATTTGAGCAATAGATAGCGAGAATAGATTTTGGATTCAACTAAGTCCTGAGTTATATATGAATGATTGGTACACAACTCAAAAGTGGAGTGTGTACAAGACACATCCATTTTGTCCTCATCACAAATAGTGGACACACCCTAATTAGGATTTTTAAAAAACGTAAAAATCCAAATTAGAACGAGTCTCACTTATTTGTGAGATGGCAAAATAGGTGTGTCTTGTACACACCCACTTTTGGGTGTGTACCTATCACTACTCTAACTTATATGTCATGTTCTATTCCCAATTAATTCTTGTATGTATTGGGGGTAGTACTCATTTTAGGTATGGACCTCAATGCTGGTACATATGCATCATTCCAATATATATTGCAAATTTTATATGATCGGATAGGATATGTTTGCGGTTCCGATAGGTATAATGCTTGTTGTGGTAAAAATTGGGGCGAGCAAGCCACGTCACTATTGGTCTCTCGGTCTCCTGGCCCCTGGACCTCGGATATTTTGAAGGCGACCGCTGCCGGCAACACAGTAAACTGGCCGGGGCGAGGCTGCTTCAACCCCTCCGGCGTGAGAGATCGACCAATGTGTGACGGGTAGGTGAAATAACTCTAAAAAGTAAATTGGCGGATTGTGTTTGAGCGTACCTTTGTTTAATGGGGGAGCGGCCTTTTTATAGATGGGTAATGGGCCGTGTCCAGGAATCAACGGTGAGATCCTCGGAAGGATGAGTAGGAAAGATATCTCGAAGATATAGAAGACCATAATTGGTAGATTGCCAATTGAAGAGTAATCCCGTAATTCCGGTGCCGTGCGGAGAAAATCTCGCGATGGCGTATAAATGGGGATCTGGTGGAGATTGAATCAAGCCAAGTTTCTACCGCCCAAGGGCTAGGAGGAGACCGCACTTTGGCTCTGAGCGAGCTCAATGGAGATAGCTTGCGAGGTTCCATGCCTGATCGTTAGACTCGTTTTTAAACCTCGGTCACGAGGGTTCGGAGTAGCGTTTGGCGTTCTAAATGCAGAGATGGGACTTCATAGATGGATGTCGGCGATATTCAGTCTCCCTTGGGGCCCGAGGTACTTGAATATTATAGGTGACTATTGTCCCCCATCCAGTAGCCCCCCTACTCGAAGTGTCGAGATGGAACATTGGGACTTCGAGGAAGTAATTGTCTTCTACTGACGTTGCCTTAATGATGTGGCACCACTCGATGGAGCCACGTGGCAGAGGCCTTAAATGCGGAACGCTGTCGAAGCGTCCCCCACATCTCACCGTTATTCTGAGTAGATCGAACCGTTGATTATCTCTATATATAGGGGGCTCCCCTGTCTTTTGGCACTTTTTCGACTCACTATTGCGCTACTTAACCTGCTTCCGACGTCTCACCTTCTTCTAGGACGCCGTGTTTTAATCATTGATCGGCCTATGTCTAAAAGAGAGACTCAAGCTCAGTGATCTCGCCAAGGTGTGGCTCAAAATGCCGCCACCTCTTGCTTCGAGGCGTTGTTATCCCGGAAGGGTCCGAAAACTACTCCGGTAAAAGGGCTTTGGACGATGGGTCCAAGGAAACAGGTCGCGCCATTGCCAGAGTCAAGAAGGCTAAAATGATACTGGAACGTCTCACGCTCCCGTGAGGCCGCCCATTGCTTCATAGTGGGTAGTTCGGTCAGGCGAACTCTTGGCGAAGCCTTGGGCCCACAGGCTTAGTGATGGCCAGTGCGGTCCACAACGAAAAAATTCTGGCCGGGGTGATACTCGCGGACAAAGAGAAGGTGATAGGCTCACTCGATCAGGTTGTGACCAGTTTCTCCATGTTCTCGGACCAGTATTTGTTTTTCTCTAAAGGTGTTGTCATTCATATCAGTGCGGTAATTTCAATTCTGTTTGTATCACAGGGGGTTATCTTATGGTCTTCTTCGCCGTCCGCAGCAGGGATTTCGCCGAGTGCGCTCTAATCAAATTGCTGTCGCTGATCTTCCGAAATGGAAATGGTTCGAGCGCAAAAATATCGGGCCATTGAATTAGAGGGTGCCCTTGTGAGGAGAAGGCGAGGGGAAAAGCTCGCCGAGGATGCCGAAGCCAGAGGCAAGGTCATCGGAGGCTAGAGCGAGGTTCTCCGATCTAGAAAAAAGGCCAGTCTCTCACGCAAGGTAGGATCATCGCCGCGTTCAAAGAGTCGGATGACTTTTTAGAACTGTGAGGGGATCGGCATCCCTCCTTATTTTCCGGCGATGGCTTTGACTTTCTGCAAGAGGCAGCTCGCGCACCAGTATCCTGACCTCGGCTTTGTCTGGAGGACGTCGAGATGACCATGAAATTCCTCGCCAAAAGAGGCTGAAGCCGAGAAAAGACGGCCGAATAAGGGGCAGCACAACCGGGTAAGGGGGTTGGCGAAACTGGTGTCTAAGGATTCCCCTTTTTGTATTTATTTATTTATTTTGTATTGGTATTGTATTCGTGATTTCCGATGGATAAATAAAAGCTGATTCGCTTCCAACTGTGTCTTTTTCCCTTTGACCTTGATTACTTCGGTATGGATTCGTACATCTTATTGCAGTATTCATGGTAAACGGTGATCAAAACTTTCCACCACCTAATGATTAGCTCTGGGCGAACGAGATATATATGGCGAAATCGTCGACTGGCGATGAAGATTCCTTGTCGTAATGAATGGGCGTTCTCATTACTGCGACGTCTGTAATGGTGATCAAAATTCTCAAGAGTCATTTTGTAACGAACCTGGCGATCTAGATCTCTTACCCCTTAGGCATATAAGATTTAGGCGGCATGGTTTGACTTGTAGTGCATCTAGGTCAAACTTTTGGGCGAGCGAGTAGCTTCAGCGCAATAAGGTTAATTTCAAATTTACCGGTAAGATATGTACAACTTAATGCGCGATAGGCGACGTAGGCATCCCTCATAGATTGTTTTAATCACAGGATCACAGCCTGTTTGCATGACCAATGCTGACGTGTTTTGTGCAATGATGGTTGTGGCCAGGTGGAGCGTCACGGACTCACTCCAGGGAGCCACGTGGACGTGACTTAAATGCAGATAGGTTAAAGCGCGAGAAAATGGTCTAATGGCGGGAACGGCGATTTTTACATCTCGGAAACGAAACGGTCACGTGATCTGGGCCGTTGGGCCTGAATCGCTCACAAGTCCCTCCCCTGTATGTATATAAATGAGTTAAACCTATTCTTCGCACATTTCCCTTTCCGTTGCTGTCGAAGGCCCTCCAAGACCAACCTCAGAGTCGAAAGAATCTGAGCAATCCCGCCTTCTTGGATATCGATCATCTGGGGGCGAATCTTATATCGACGAAACGAGCCAGTCTTCCTCTTGTTCGCACCAATACTCAAATCCCCAAAGATGGATACCTTCGATCCTCACTAAGGAGAGTAACGTCCATGTCCCCGGCTGACTGGACAATCTCGGAGCGACGTATTCATTTCCCCCAGGGGTACGACTTCGGATTCCTGGGGGATGGGGCGAAACCATTTTATCAGCCCGCCAAAGGCGAGGTAGCGTTTAACGAAGCCGCTTTTTCTGGCCGGCTTAAGGCTTCCCGCTTTCCCATTCAATGACCATAGGGAAATTTGATTCATTACACGATTTGCCCTACAACAGTTATCTCCTCTTCTCCCAACTCTGACATCAGTCATCTGTCGCTTGGTGATTGCGTCACTTCAAACTCACATGTCCTGTGACGATTCAGGTGCTTATACTCCCTCAGTCCCTTACCCGATTCGGGGTGGTACTACTTCAAGGCAGGCCTGGAAGAACTTGCTCCGAGGATCTCCGAGCAACGAAAAGGGGTGGAAGATAAGGTTCTTTTTTTGCTTGGGGATAGTGGTAGTTCCTTCGGGCAACCACCACACCGCCAGTGGAATACTACTCCACGAGTTTCCCAGATCTTGGGAACGCAGGTTATTTCCTATTTTTTATTTTTTTTTGTAAGCCATTGTCTTTGTCGCCTGACATGGCAATTTTTAGGAAAAAGCTGTAACAATTTACCGACTCTGTCCGATGTTGACGCCCAAGAGGACGGAGACGATCTTCGGGAGATGAGCCCAGCGGCTACTTCTAGGTTTCCGTAAGGTTCTGGGTTCGCGACCTTCAAGAAACATTTTGCTGTGGTTTGCGTCGCTCTCTACTAACTACCACTACCAGTGGCGGAGACAACACGACCTCGTGTGATGAGGGTGAGTTCGTTTACTCGCGAAGATTCGTTTTGGAATACCTGGGAGTCATTAGACGGGGGATCGGAGGGCGATTAGTAGAGCCCATCATTGGTATCCCCGATGAAACCCTTTAAGGTGGCTCGGGGGAAGGTAAAGGACCCGTTACGAATCCCTATCTGGACGTCCGGCTCCAGTTCAGATTTCAGGGTCGGATTCCAATTTCGAATTCTAATCTGCCCCCCGAGCTCAGATCTGATGTATATCCTAGAAACCACTTGTTTACTATTTTCTCCTTATTTGACATATCCCATTTGCACTATATCGGCTCGATTGGTGCCCCCCGCCTTGGGTGAAAAAACAGGAGGCAAGGCCAAGGCGAGAAGGCTGCGAAGGCGACGACAGCCAAGAGCCTCCTACCAAGTAGTCGTTATTCTGGGAAAAACGTACGCGGGCATGCTACCACTTAATCAAAGTGGCCGAGCCCTGGTCTTTTTCGAGAAGGGAAGGAAGCGCGCCGCCCCCGCCGCTAAAAAGATTCCAGTCCAACCGAGGGTCGATCAATGCCAGGGGCATGCTGCTAAGGCGGGGACCTCTCCCCTGGTGTGATATAGGAGCCCGAATCTATGATGTCCGGATGCTTCTGTGGCTCTAGGTTGCTCCTGGGGGTGATTTCCCGGCTTTCACAAGAAAGAGGTTTGAACAGATTTATGCCGAGAACGTTGGTCGCCAAAAACTTTCCACGCCCTGGTCAGGTAACCTTGTGAAAAACTTGTCATTGTTTCTTTTGACAAATACTAGATGTTATTTTGGAGGTGGTCGTTTCGTCCTCTTCTCTCGCCCTCCGTAGCCAGGATCATCTCCCGGACATGACTTCCATATGGCTTACGCAGATTTCTGGCCGAGCTTGAATTGGTAAAGCTCAAAAGCGAGCTGTTAAGGCGGAGAATCGGTTGGCCGAAGCTTAGCGAGGAGCCTTGGGATCAAAGCCTGGCACCGAGGTGGATGATCTGAAGTCCACCCGTGAGCAGAAAATACCTGGCGAAGGCCAAGGATCTAGCCATCGAGGACTTCCAGCCTGGGGAATTCAAGGCGGCGGTTACAGATTCTGGCTGCAACTACTTCGCGAGGGATTTGGAGTTTGCAAGAGGCAACTTTCTCCATCAATTCCCCAACCATCGTGTTTGACGTGGCGAATATGGCGATGGACCCAAGTTTTTTGGGGGGGGGGGGGCCGAGGAAAGAGGAAGGCGATGAAAGACGAAAGATCCCCTATTCAGGGGTAGCTCCCGATGTATAAATATTTTTGTTTTTTTTGTGGCCACTCGCTTAGGCGAGGCTCAACAAATGTAATCAGTTCTTGGTTATGAATTGCAATCCATTGACGTTTGTTTTTGGCGAGTTATATAGTTTCTGTTTATTCTTGTAAAAGTATTCAATGCTCATTCCGTCCTAGGGCGAACGGCTTGTGAGGGCGATCAAATTACCATGTTAATGGAGTGGCGATATCGATTGGCGACATTGTTATGGCGATCAAAAGGGAAAAAAAAAAATCCAAAGTTGGCCGACTTAAGAGGAGTCTTGGGATCAAAGCCTGCACCGATGTGGATGATCTGAAGGCCACCGGCAAATAAAATAAACTTGCAGGCCAAGGATCTAGCATCGAGGACTTCAAAGCCTCGGGGGTAATAGGCGGGCGGTTACAGAGATTTCTGCTGCAACATACTCAGCGAGGGATTTGAGTTCTGCAAGAGCAAGCTTCTCTCCATCAATTCCCCAACCTCGGTGTTGACGTGGCGAATATTGGCGTGGACCCCAAGATCACTTTAGCTCAGTCGAAACACTACCAAGCATTGACATCATGCAAGACTAAACTATATGTACTACAACCGAGCTATCGCTATACAACAAGCTCAATGGACCAACCATACTGAGTTGGCCAAGAGACAACGATCGGCAGTGATTCCGAGGTATGTTAGGGGACAAAGGAGACTTGCACGGAGAAGTTATCTCTGACATCCCCATACCTGAAACATGGCATTTATAGTATGGAGATGTGCTACCAACTGAGCCATAAAGGCATGGTTGGGTCAACCACCTACCTACTGGCGCGTCGAGATACTCGCCGAGCTACACTATATAAAAAAACTCCTGTTCTCATAAAGGTACGCGCACTTTGGCTATCTGAACATACACACTTTCTCTTTCTACATTCTCCAGTTTTTTAACTTGATCGTCGGAGAGGCCTTTTTCAAAAAAATCTCCTGCGACCGATTTCACTATTCTTTTATTGCAGTTAGGACATTACTGGTTGAATGGTTGAAGCTACTAACGCCGTTGTAGAACTCCTGTGAGTGTCTATCCTCGATTTCTTTCATCTCACCTCTCAAACACTACACGCTATAACTAGTATTTGATATTTGTCCCCTTACAAGTAATACTAATATCAAATAAAATATCAATAGTCATAACTAATCATAACCAAACTAAACAATTCATAGCCAAATTAATAAAATTCATAAAAGTAAATTTTAATTTGAGTGTTCCACGACAATTAATGCTATGAAGTGACTAATTCATTGTTTAAAGCTACACTAGTTCATAATAATAGCCATAACCATTCATAACCAAACTAATAAAATTCATATAAGTAAACTTTAATTGGTGGGATCTACGATAATTATGCTTTAAGGTGACTTAATTATTTTTATAATTATATTCATAAGAATTCATAAAAAGAACCGTAAAAATTCATAAAATTACCAAAACATACCAATAGAATTTATAACAAATTTATTCATAACAAATTCATAATAAACCTAATATGATTCATAACCTAATCAATATAATTCATAAAAGTAAATTTAGCATACTATTCAAGTTGCTATTATGAACTATTAATTTATTTAAAAGTTTAGATTAAATTTTTTTATTTAATAGTTATTAAATGGAGTGTGCACCATACACCTAAAATAAGAAATGTGTATTGATTTTCCCAAAAGTAAAACTAAAATTTAAAATAATTCAAAGGTCATGTATTAGTAACCTGCATGCGTGCGGATGGAAACTTAAGCTCATAAAATCACACAGTTGAAAGAGTCTTGTATCAATGCGAGAGTCAATAATTTTTTTATTTTTTTTAAATCTAAAAAAAGATAGTGAAATATTGAAACGTAAAGACAAAAACATTGTGTGAAAATAGAGAACCAATAAGGGCAACTTATTTTGTATAAAATATAAAATACTCAAATGAAAGGAAAGAGATAAGATTTAATGCGAGTAAAAATGTATATAATTGACTACCGGGAGAGGAAGTTCTAATCAAACCTGTAGCGTAGTGAGGATGATAGAAAATCAAACGTAGATATCGACAATGGTTGACTGATAAAAGTTGGTGGCTAAAGGCTCTTGTTGGACCTGTAAGACAGGAGCAGTGAGAAAAACTGTCTGAAATTATTTCGGGATGGCTCTCCGACGGCCAAGTTAGTGACCAAAAAAGAAGAGAGAGAAAGTTCTTTTGGCTCTGGTGTAGAGAAAGAGTATTGTAGATAGAAATTGCGTACCATGAGAGAGAAAGGGCTAGGCCTTTTATAGTGTAGCCATACGCGTGCATTGACGTGCTTACTGCCATGTCAGTGACTAGGCAATTGACCTAATCATGCCCATAAGGCATGATGGGTAACTATCCTATCATGTCATACGGGTTTGAACCCAAGCATGTGGGTGGCAAAGGAAACTCGCTGTGTATGCTACCCTCTGACCCTGACGTGCCTTGGGATTCCTCCGTTTGGTCAAGTCCTCTAATCGAGCTCCAGTGAGATGATACAATTGAACTTTCTATAAAGCAATAGTTCAGTGGTGGTGCTCGCCCTACACGATTTGGAATGATGAAGCATATTTTATACTCTCACAATTGTCTCTCAGCTAACATGAGCTTAGTCATCGGTTGCAAAGGTTATAGGATCTGTTTATGAATATTCTTTAGTATGGGGAAACTCTAACACAGGGGCTCTTTAGTGCCTGTAAGTTGTCCACTCATTATCCTTAGCTATGCCATGCGTCGACGTTGGGTTCACCTAAAGTTTGACTAGGGCATGGACGCCGAAGCGGTGCACCTACCCTTAGCTGTTGTTTGAGCGGGAACTATAGCAAGTCTGTGCCATGTATCGACACAAAGTTTGCTTTGAGCCGAATTAGGGCACGGAACCGAAGCATCCTTAGGTCCTATTTGTGTGGGAACTCAGCACATTTGAGCCCGCCTATAAATAGTGAACTCCACCCTATTTGTTCACTTTGCAATCTAAGAGTATTTTAGAGAGAGTAACTGTGAGAGCCTTTAAGCAACCATGAATCGCCGTCGTTCGTTCGCCATCTCTGATGACTCTTTATTGCTACAGTGTCGTGCCCATCTTGTGACTGCTTCCAAACTTTGTTTTGATATGCTTGCATTTTGATAGATCTGGATTCATTTTAGACTTGGTATTTAGAGGCTTTGATTTGATTCTTCATGACTTGCTGTATGTGGATGTTAGAACGTTTGGTTGGAGGATGTCGTGGTCATTCATCTGCCATTGGACAGGAGCCAATGAAACTTTTAGGTCCCAAGGGCTTCGAGTTTCCCTAGATCCGTTTCTACTATTGAAGCAGGTTCGACATGTGCTTTCCTTACTGAATGTGCACATACATAGATCATCTTACTCAATTGTATTATTTTTGAATATCTTCTCATAGTTTGACTATCATATCTGGGTTGATCTTTAACGCTAAGTACCAAGCTCACACCAAAGGGTGCAAACTAGTAATCTATCTACATAAATAATAGTCCTGAAGCCTATGACATAGGACCTTGCCTCCAA
>CM018894.1:432478-442478 GCA_009663005.1 Actinidia chinensis | reverse complement strand
AACGGTGGACATGATAAATGGGTTGGATTAATGTGGTGTTTAAAAGATGACATGTAAGTGCACTGTGTTTCAAAAACCATGTTAAAAAAAAAACTGGAGTCCGTTTCAGATAAGAGCACACTATCATGCACCGAGCTGCCCCGAGTTTCAAATCCTCACTCTGGTTAAGAGTGGATAAGAAAAGTGAAATATGAAGAGAAAATAGAACGACATGATGATAAGGGCGAGATTTTGGAATAGGTCACGACCTGTGGTCTGAATAGTAGTAGTCGTTCGTAGTACCCATTGGGTTGAATGACACGCAAATGGGGTAAGAAATCCAAAACCACGTCATAAAAATTGTCATCCCCTTTTTGATCTAACCCTATTTTGGTACTAAGGTCCTAAAAGTAAAGTCCTGTTAACTCTCTAAAGTGCCATTTGATGAATTGAATTAAAAAAATTTCTTTTATAAAAATTGTCTTATGCCTATAATTTTTGTATGTTCTCTTCCTGTGGGATTTGTGCCTTAATTTAAAGAAGAAGAATTTTATTTTTTTTTGAGTGACACACCCTTTAGAGGCTTAAAGTTAAAAACTAAATGAATCGATAGAATGATACAATGTTTGCTTGACTAGTAAAAGGTACTGCTTTGGGGGTTGGTTATTAGTTAATTCGACTATAAAACAAGAATTTTTAAATTTTGCATCTTCATGTGTTATTTAAAATTTTTGTGCATGCTATGTGTTATATAAATCTCATCCACTGATTAGTATAAATTCAAAAGCTATCTCTAGTTGCTAGGGACTAGCAAAACTTACGTTAGGGGGTATGATAAATACAGAAAAACAACATTTATAGTCGATTTTTCTCGCATATTCTTAGCATCTTTTAAGATTTTAATTTGTTAAAATTAATTGTATTTTTGCACAAAGAGGTATAAAAAGGTTGCAGGTAAAAGAGCATTTAGAATAAAGAAGTTAAACCAAAACCAACCGCCTAACCCCGCCGGTGCAGAAAATCCCAACCGGTTCAGAAAAAGATCAGAAGCCACACCCGCCTTAGTTCCGACCGGTCGTGCTATGATCAGTGGCCAAAATGCTTGCGAAGGCCTTCTCCCTTCTTTGACCCACCAAAAGATCTGACAACTTTGATGACCAAAAGCCATGTGAATACAAGGATGAAGGCCAAGCTTTTAGCAGCCTTATTTGAAACTAAACTGCATGTTCACATTGAAGATGATCAATTTCCATACCCTCTTCACGTTCAATTATCTTCCGTATATATTACTAGTAATTGTCCCGGCCCACGCATCTAACACAATACAAACACTAATATATTCTTGATGGTGCGTTGAAAAGAAGCTTATTTTGGGAGTCCTGTTTTCTTTTCGATTTAAGCCATATAACTTTAAAGATTTTTGGGTGAAAAATTCTTACTATTTGTCACCCCCCAAAAAAGGATTCTCTCCTCTCTCCTTTACATCATCTTCAATTTAAAAAAATAATTCACACAAAATAAGCTCGGGGGCGGGTTCTCATTAAAAAATCAACCTTAATGTTCAAAGAGACCACAAAGAATTAAATGATGAAATTGAAATGAAGAGAGAGAGAGACTCATATCCGCATTGTCTGATCTAAAATGGATCCAATACGGTGGTTATTTTTTCCATTTTTCAATTTAATTTCTCAGCACCCAAACAAAAATCCATCATGAGTCTGATCACAAACCTAAACTTCATGCATGTATTCACTAATTCAAAAAATTTCCTCAACCTTAATAATAGATTCATGAAAATTGGATACAAGAGAGAGAGACTCATCTCAATTGTTTGATTAAAACGTGAATCCAACACGATGTTTTCCATTATTCCAATTTTGATGTCTCAGCATCCAAATAAATCCCTCATGAAACTCAATCAATAACAAAAAACCAAATGAGCAATCAGGGGAAAGGAAATATCATTATACTGAAATAATAGAAGATGACAATAACTTTTTTCGATAGATGGTTTTCGTTCCAAGTCTCTCGAACACCATTCACCATCTCCTTCAGCTCTTCCAGGATATCGGGATCCCACTCAGGCACCACACCACAAGATCACCCCAATTTCTCCAGATCTGTACTCATCATCTCAAGATATAAAACTAAATTGGCCAAACGCCAGCAGAGCCAAACCATATGGACATTAAAAAAAAGGTCATAAACTAAAATAACCCAATATCAAAGCAACAACCAATTCACATTAAATCCTAAAATCACCATAATCACAATAATGTGGATCCATAACCACACCAAAACCCATTTTCACACATTCACCCTCAATAGAGCATAAAGTGAAATTAAGAGCAATTAGAAGAAACCCAACAGATCAAGCAAAAAAAGAAGAAACCCAGAAATTATTCAATAACAGATTAGCCATTAAACTCACAAGAACAAGCAAAGCACATTAGAAGATTGATCCTGAGACTGTGAACCTCTCCACTCTCATCTCGCAACAATTTGCTCACCCCCCCCAAAAAAAAAACCAATTAACCCAATCATCCCTACTGAGGCAAGAAGTCGACAGGCTTTTCTCACAAGCTTGGATTATTTGAAGGAGTTTTTTTTTCACAGGTGGATGATATTCGAACCAAGCTGTATGATGCCCAATAAATAAAAAGGTAATTTTTGAATTTTTTTCTCAGAGAAAAAGGGCAAAGAAAAAATTGATAAAGAATAATAAAGAATGATAACTTAAAGTAACGGTCATAAACGCATGCTGTGCTTGGATCCCTAGAAGCATTCAGACATGAGTTGTGTTTTATAGAAAATTAATGGCAAGATCTATATGTAATAATATTAGAGAGGAGAGAGAGAGGGTGATGGGGTCTCTTTTCCGGAACCTTATTGTGTGTCATATGGCATTTGCTTCTGGATTTAACACAGTAATCTCACAGTTATTTTGGATTTTGAAATTCCAACATGACTTGCAATGTAGAAAAAAATTATATCTAAAGCTAATAAAATCTTTAAGGATTAATGCAAATAATCATCGGCCAATGGTATTAAACCATAAACTAATCGATCTGGTCCATAAAAATAGCCCCTTCAAAAACCCTAATGCTACATACAAAACCAATTTCCAAGACCCAAATCATCAATTCCCTCCATTACATAAAATTTTGTTCGATACAAAAACTAAAGAGGCAAACATCAAAAAAAAAAAATTGTGATGTGGTACATCTCCAGGTTTTCTATAAACTAAAGTTGATTAAAATGAATTAACCAAAAAAAAAAGGAATGCCAAAAAACACACAACAATGAATTTTCTATTGATTTGATAAGGACATGATAGAATGTCATTGCAAAAATCTTAAACATCTTCATTCCAAACCAAAACCAATCAGAAACAAAAAACAAACCACAAACAACCTAAAAAAAAAACTTGTCTCCTCTGCCAGGTGAGGCTAGTTATATCAATATGAGATTTTATAAAAAACAATAGACTCAGTTTAGACTTTAGACTTTGAGATTTCCTCTTCGGCAATTGGATTAATTTTTGACTTCTACATACTAATTTTTGGAAACTCTCGGTAATTTGCTAAAAAGTATACTTTATGCAACACAAATAACGATAAAGAACAAAAGGCAATGTGAAGAAGAAACTCGATTACTGAAGGGAAACTATGACAACCTGTTGCAGGGCAACTTCTACATGGGTTGGCTTTCCCCAGCTCCTTGGTATCTACTGGAAGTTTTCTAGGAACAAGCACCTTTATGGTAGGAATCCCTTAATTAATCCCAATTCTACAAAACAGAAGCAAATGCATCAGTGCCAACAAACTAACTACAAGATAAAGTTAGAAAAACATGAAAGCTCCAAAATACAGATGAAATTTGTTAAGCCTAATCAGCAAATTAAGGAAAGATGAAATGACATCTCAATCCAACCTCTACAATAGTATCAGAAATAACCATTTCTATCACCTTCTCGACGGGCATTCGTCGAACCACCCATTATGCAATCAAAACCCAAATATTATACTCAAAATGAGACAACAAACCATATTGTTTTCATCCTCTTTGACTAAAAACTATCAAAGAGACACATAAACCCAAAAATGGAAAAAAATTGGTACATATTTTTGGTAGAGATGAGAAGAATCTTAGAGAAAAAACCTTGAATCTGTCAATAAAAGAGAGAACCAAGGTAACATTTTTGAAATCTCTATGGAAAATCAACCACTGTTTACAACTAATTTTCCAAACAATACACACAACTTCATACATGTGAACATAGAATTGTGAAATCGAGTTTAATTAGATGTAAAGCTTTCTCTCACCTTCTCTCTGGCCTTAATAGATTAATCATCATAATTCCTTGCTTACCATGCGATGGTCTCTCTCTCTCTAAGGTAAACCCAACCCCCCCTTGATTCTCAGTTGCCTCACGATCTGAAAACGAAAAAAAACACAGAAAAATATCATATTTGAATCAGATTTTCAACATCGACCGAATAATACAAAAAATAACTGAAAAGCATCGTTTCAATAAGAGGAAGAACACCAGCAGATGAGAAAGGCACCGCTGCTGTTTGAAGTCGAATGAGAGACTGAGATTGTGGATTTTGGTTGGTTGGGAGAGATGGGTTTGTGTGAGAGAGAGAATGGCGTGTGAAAGTACATAACCCGAGAGAGGAGAATGACATAAAATCTTGACCTTGTTTTAAAGTAGCATTAATCTTAGCCATTGGATAAGAAAATGAATGTTTTTAGGCGGAAAAAATAATTGAGGTGAAATTTGAGCCGTTGGATCAACTCAAATGAATTTGAGCCGTATAGCGAGAGATAGATTTCTTTGGATTCAACTAAGTCCTGATTTATAATATAGAGATAATATGTATATATATAAATTCTAGATAGGATATATATATATATATATATATGTACATAGATCTTTTTTGGTATTTTTTCTATACTAGAGAAGGAGGGTTAGAGTTTGGAGGGTTAGAAATTTTTAGTCTCAAGTTATTTTTAGGAGCTCTCTCTCTCTCTAGTTTTTTAATTTAAGTATTGATTAAATTAGATTAGTCTAGTTTAAGTTCCAACACTTGTACTTTAATTTATCATTTCAATATATTTTCTTTTAGTTCAACAATAACTTTTAAATTTCATTGTCCGCTTGGTGGCTGGGTTATTGCTTACTTTATGCTTTATTTTACTTAATTGTCCAGTAACATTTACAAACTTTTACAAAAACAAAACATGTTTTAATTTTAAATCAAATATGATAGGCTAAATAGTATGGGTTTTTTTGGTCCTAAATACAAAGTTTTAATTTCAATCTTAAGATAACTAGTTCTTTCTTCCCTTGCACAAACTTAAAAGGTTATTTAAATTGATCAATATTACCCAAAGCTCAAAACTTGAAATTGTATACATCTCAAGATTATGTTATACAAGATCCCTTGTTATACCTAAAACTTAGATCAATTGGCATTCTATAATGGTTTGAAACTGTAATTAAAATTATTGTCAATTTTTCAAACATCTTTTTTGATACAAGTAATTTTTTTTGTCAAACTTTCTATCAAATTCATTTTACCTGAAAATTGATTGAGAGTCCAAAAGAGGGGAAGATACGGAAATCTAATGAAGTCAGAATAAAAATCAAGTATTTAGATCATGCCATTTCTTTACATTTATACTTACTTCATTTCACAAATCTTTTTCAAAATCACAAAATCATTTTACATTTTATTTCATCACTTACAACAATAAATACTCAATCTTGCAAACTAGCTCTCTGTGGATACGGATCCTCGACTTCCGGTATTATGGCTTGCACTGGTAGGTTTTCCTACGCTTGAAACTGAATTAAGATAGAGAAAATATACCCGAAAAGTGGGCAGCAAAATTGCACTCATGACACATCCTATTTTATATGCATGATGAACGATGATTTCTTTCTGGGGAAATTTGATCTACAAAATGTGAATCTGAAAGGACGTTAATGTCATTTTATAAATCTCAAGAAAGCTCTCTGTAATTGTTAGATATATCGAGGGAGGTCAGTGTCATTTATCTCTAGGGAAAATTTGACAATTAGATAGGTGGGGCAAATCAACTTTTTTTTAAATGGAATAATGATAATTACATTAGGATGTCCATTCTGATATTTTTGACGAATTAAATATTTGAATTAGTATTACTACAAAATTATCCTTCTATTTCAACCTTTCATCCCAATGAACTAAACTGAGCCCAATATTGTAAAAATATGATGTAAGATCTTAAATTATGTTTAGGTCTGTAGCTGAGAAAAAAATTAATGAGTTGTATTATATCTATATATCTATATATATATATATATATATATATATATGATGATCTTGCTAGATGGCCTTGAACTAGATGGATAAAATTTTATAAGGGTAATTGTCTATTGTTCTGAAATTAAAGTAATATCTCCTTTTCCATTTCAGTTATTTTTCTATAGTCTATTAATAATAGTATTGGTGGACTACCCTAACAGCTTCATTTTTCAGGAAAATTAATTTCAATTTCAAATAATTAATCTTGGCCTGTTGCCTATCTTTATCACCATATTTGATTCAATTAAAGTTGTACATCTAGTATGATTACTTATTGCTTAACATTAGGTGGCCAAAGTATTTCAAACTTTGTGAGTTATATTATGATAAATGATCACATCATTTCAGATCCAGGAAGAAATTATATCATTTAAGATAAACGTTTTAAATTAATGCTTGGTCCTATATTTTAAATCTGTTAAAGACAGATAGATTAAATAACATTAAATGTCTGGTCCAAATATAACTAGTCTCGCTTGCTTCCCATAATGGATTGATACCATCACGACATCTTCATCAACAAGTAGCTTGAATACAAGTATTTAGTTCCATAAGGTTAAGGTTTAAGTGCAATTTGTACTAAACCAATATGCAAATATTTATATTTGTTAGATATTTAATAATATCATGTGGATTTATGAGATACATAACCTCATTTTCTTGACTTATATTTAAAGTATGTTCTGTTGTTTTAACAGCCATACTGCTAATTAATTGAAACATTCCTCTCCTATATATAATCTGAGGTGGAACTTTAAGAATAGTTCATTTATTTAATTGTTCATGAATATCATTATATTCAATTAGATCCATATTTTTTATAGGATCATTTACTTGTACTACAATATTAGCATTTGCAGAAATAAAAGGATCGGCCATATATTTGATTTATCAATCTGTTATCATATTAGGTTACAATCTGAGTTTATTTATTTATCATACTAAGATGACCTTGTAGATTAAAAGTATAGTAATATCTATCTTTCTTTTCCAGAATGAATATGATACTTTGCAAATCAATTATGGACACGTCTATCAACGATTCACAGGCCTTCAGGACCATAATCGCCTATAGCCAAACACGGCATTCACGGCATAAGTCCATCCAAACGCGACTTTAAGACGTACCATCCCTTATTTGAAGAGTAAGTATCATTTCCAAACAGATTAGAAAGACCAATATTTATACTTCAAACCGTCACAGGGGATCACTATGTATGATTATCATTGTTTTATAAACATAAACAGTTACATATGAAATATAAAGCATAACAACTATAAAATAAATTATCCATTTTAAACTCAAATTCATACCTGATAAAGGCTAACATATATGATTAGCCGCCAATCATTATAAGATCCAAATTGGCTCTGATACCAATACAGGGGGCAGAACAGAAGACTTATGAAATTTATGAAAAACTTTTATTTATATCAGAGATGGAGAAGGAGATACAAAGATGGAGAGAGAGAGAAGAAGAATGAGAGATTCTAAAACTTATTCTGCCTTACAACAAGGGAAGGCAATCCCTTTTATAGAGGAAAATTATCACTAGCTAGCTCTGAACTTAGCCCATCGAGGATTTGCCACACTTGGCAAAAAATTCATTTTTGATGGGAGAATTAGACAAGCTCTACAAGAGCTTAAAATTTTGACCCAAGAGATTTGTTGCATGTGAGATCCAAATTTCGAAATTATCTAAGTACACTTACCAAAGATTTTCATCTCATATGAGCTCATCCCTATAAATATTTCATAAATGTACTTAGGGCATATACAGAAAAGAAAGTTCTACGAAATAAAGCAAAAATCGAACACGTACTCAGACCCAAAAATATTTTTTATTCATTATAGAGAATTGTACAACTACAAAGTAGTTCGATTACAAGTCTAGAAATCATTCATTACAGAGAATCATTCGAGTTACAAACTGTTCGATTACAAGACTATGCAAGTACAAAACCTATTCTAGGCAAGTAATCGAGCTGCAACACTCCTGATAGAGACGAGTCGTAATGGAGGATCTTCGTAAAGGGTTGCCTATAGAATGGATATGATCGACTGAGAACGAAGCCGCACAGACTTCATGGTGGATCTAACCCTGGTTGGTAGAATAAGCAATTGCACAGTAATATTTTCTGACTAGGCCAAAGCCCACAGAATTACATAGCGGCAAAGGTGAATGTACAAACCATTTGCTTCTCGTAGTAGATTATTTATCAACTATAGGGGAGCATTTGCTGCTCGAAGCCGAGTGGTTATTAGATACAAGAGAGCACTTACCGCTCAACACAAATTGTTTGTTAGCTACAAGTGAACCTTCCAGAACCAGAGCTCGTAGAAGGGACGCACACACATTAAGCTCGTCCAGTCTATCCCTTTGGTTATAACGGCGCACCCAGTTTAAAGGAACGACCTCTTCGCAACCAAAGTGGAGGGCCCATATGAATGCCGGAGATGGTCGCCGGCAAATAAGTCATAGTTATGAGGATTGGGGAGCCTCATTCTCGCTCTGAAGAAAGACCTCCCAATGCCTGGCATTTATATAGGGGCAAAAGTGAGGCAAAGAGACCGTGGGTGCACGAAACACGAAGCATCAGCCATTTATGATGGAAGATCAAAGGTCTTCCAAAGGAGATGGATTGATTATCATTATGGCAGGATGCGAAGAGATGACCGCCAAAATAAAATGCATAAGACCTGCGTTTGAGAATACAAAAAGGCAACACAAAGAGCCACGCACAGTCAACCGCTACCGAAACCAATCAAGAACGAGCACGTCCAGCTCACATGACCTTGGCGAGTATCACACTAGCCCATGTGAACTAAGGGACAATTATAAGGGGACAAAACATACAATTACAGAATTTGGCCTTGGTAGGGTAGGGCCTCCGCCTTGACTGTCGCTGGAAAACAAGCTCGATGAAGCCCCATGCCAGAGCTCGGTGTAGTATTCTTAAATATAGACACTGTCCAAGCTAAAGCGATCGTTACCAAGGGACCTCCGCTACTTATAAAGCTCAGTATAAACATTGTGCTGGAGCTCAGAAGGGTACAACGTTTGACGATCATCCCGAGGGATGTCAGGGGACAGGAGGTGGCTTACACAACAGAGTTCCTTTTGACAGCCCCCATACCCATACGGACACGCGTGAAACATGATGACGAGCCACCGACTACACCGTAGAGGCATGGTTGGGTCAACCACCTACCTACTAACACGGCAGTTGGCACGTCAATGTACACGCCGAGCTAGGTTATAAAAGGAGAATTGTTGTTCTCACAGAGGTATGCAATTTTAGGCCATCATAACATACATACACTTTTTCTCTCTACATACACTTCTTCAGGTCATATAACTTGACCGTCGAAGAGCCGTTTTCCCAAAACAGCTCCGGCAACCGATCTGACTATTTCTATGCTGCAGCTAGGGTGTTGCCGAGTTGCTTCCTGGTGCCAGCTCTCTAAACATTGGAAGACTATCGTAGGGGTCTATCTTCAATTTTCCTTCCATCGCTCATCAAATCCACTACCCCACAATTTGCAAAAAGATAAGTCTATTTACATAATCATTACGACTCATATGAAAAATTCTTAATTTTAAATCATACAGATATAACTAGTTGTACAGGAAACATTAAAAATGATCAAGCAAAGGTTTTTT
>CM018894.1:399978-404978 GCA_009663005.1 Actinidia chinensis | reverse complement strand
TTAATAATATTTTAGACATAAGGGTATTTAATTTAAGCACAAAGGCAACACGTGATCGGTTTTCATCACTATTTCAAATAGATTAGTAATAGAAGGGGTGTAAGTGATACAATTAAATAGTAAGGGGTAAATATGATTCAATTTTTAGATGATGGGGTGAAAAAAAGAAAAAATGATAGTTTAAAAGGTATTTGTGAAATTAAGCCAAGGGAGATCACATACCTATAATATCACCAATGCCATGTTTGTTTTGTGGGATAGGGTTGTTTATGGGCACTTTTCTCTCCTTATCTGCATTTTACCTAATCCCAGGAACATTTGATTGTTGAATAGCATAAGGTGAGATAATTATTAGAATGATTCTCAACAAATTAGGGTACAATCAATATCAATTTGCTCATTCCACTTTTAATTGGTACAATTTAACCATCTCACTTTAGGTCAACTAGCAATGTACTCTCTTTTGTCCATCCCAATTAACAAAGCATGGCAGAAAAAGAACACATGTCCCTTTGCTCAAGGATAAAGTTGGCACCTTTACGCTTTCAGTCTAATATTATCTTGTATCATTCAATTCACTTTCAATATGGACAATCCTACCTTCACAGCTTAGCTTAACTAATAATGTCCCCTCTCTATTTATTTGTGTTTGGAATGTGGATAGAAAATGTCCTCACAATGATCACATAGATTTTATTTCAAAGGCAACGCAAGAAAGGAGAGATTGAAAAAATATAGGTTGTTCAAGCTTAAAAGGCTTGGCAAAACTAAACAAAACCATTCAAGCCTTAAAAGCAAGTATGCTTCATTTGTGCACCAACTAATTGTTATAGGACAAAGGCATTCAAGCCTTAAAGCAAGTATGCTTCATTCGTGCACCAGAGCTATTGTTATAGGATGAATTAAACTGATTTTGTAGTATTTTGGCTTTACGACTTACAAGGACTAGAGTTTCCGAGCCATTAAAAGCTTCAATCTTGGAAAATGAAGGAAAAAATCATCTCAAGATATGGGTTTCCACCATCTTAAAAATGTGTATACTACAATCGAGTGTGATTGAAAGTAGTGCATGAGCTTTTTGGTGGTAATGACCAAGTCCAACACAAGTTTCTCCAGTACAGGTATCTCGTTTAGTAATCTTTAAATATTTTGCTAACGAAGTAGATCGGACGTTTCTCTCCATCTACCTCCCTCAACAACCCCAAGCTAACAGTGTATTTAGAGATGACGAGGTAAACGTAGAGTAGCTCTCCCTTATCTGGAGTAGAGAGAAGTGGCGGCTTGTTCAAGTATTCCTTGAACTGTTGGAGTGCGAGCTCGCACTCTTTGTCCCATAAAAATTTTGTGTTTTTTTGTGAAGGAGTTGTCTCCATTCCTATTAGCTTCTAAACTCTATTCGCATTTTTCGAACTCTTGAGGACGTTGATAGCCACGATTTGCTCTATTGGCTTTGATTCCTCACCGAGTGACTAAGTTCCCTAGG
Source organism: Actinidia chinensis (assembly GCA_009663005.1). Taxonomy (NCBI): domain Eukaryota; kingdom Viridiplantae; phylum Streptophyta; class Magnoliopsida; order Ericales; family Actinidiaceae; genus Actinidia; species Actinidia chinensis. The sequence goes on along the minus strand of CM018894.1, from coordinate 403,495 downwards.
AACTTGCCTGAGCTAACCCTGATGGTGCACTTAGTCGCATTCAGTCTAAGCTTGTACTTTTTCAAAATCTCGAACACCTCAGTGATGTCCTTTAGATGGTCTCACTCGTCTTTACTCTTGACCATCATATTATCGACGTAGGCATCCATGGTACTCCCTATCAAATGCCCAAAAATCTTGGTGGTCATTCTCTGGTACGTGGCTCCAGCATTCTTTAGCTCGAATGGTATGACCTTATAGTAAAAAATTCCTTGGGGAGTGATAAAGGCGGTCTTCTCTTGATCTGGCTCAGGCATTGCTATTTGGTGGTAGCCTTGGTATGCGTCTAAAAAGCTCATGCGAGGCGTGGCCTGAGGTTAAATCCATCAGATGGTCAACCTTTGGTAAGGGGAAATACTCGTTTGGACAAGCTCGGTTGAGGCTTGTGAAATCGACACACACTCTCCACTTGCTATTTTTCTTCTTAACCACCACTGTGTTGGATAACCAGATTGGGTAAAGAACCTCTATTATTGCACTTACCTCATTTAGCTTCTCTACCTCCTATATTCCTGTGGTAGTTGTTCGACTTCATACCTTCTTCTTGTTGCTTCATAAGTTGAGCTTTGGGCATGATATTGAGCTCGTGCCTCATGAAATTTGGGTCAATTCTCTGTATTTCATATGGCATCCATGCAAAGAACTCGATGTTTGCTTTTTAGAAACTTGCTGAGCTTAATTCTTTCCCACTATTTCATGTTCGAGTTAACAAGAAAGTAATGGTTCGAGCATGGCTCATTGAGATCATAGCGAATCAGCTCCTCAATGGCTTTGGTCTCAATGGTCTTGCCAACATCTTCAAGGACTTACCTCTTCTCTTCCACGAGTTGCACCTCTTTCATAGACGTTTTAGTGCTCACTATGGCAAGGTAGCACTGTTTGGCTACGACTTGGTCCCCATAAAGTGTTTCTTCGGCTCTTGGGGAGATGAATTCAATAACTTGGTAGTGTGAAAGTGACTCTCTTCATCTTATGAAGCCAATCTCAACCAACGATGGGATTGTAGGGAGAGGGAATGTCAACCACTACAAACTTGGTCTCCAACTCATAAGAACTGGATCAAACTTTAAGAGTCACGATTCCCAAAGGCCGGTGAACATGAGCATTGAACTCGACTAACGGAACTAGGGTCGACCGCAACTCAACCTAAGTCAACTTTAATTGTTTATATAAATCATAACACATCACTTCAACCAAATTGCCAAAGTTTACCAAGATTCGTTTGATGTCGCAATTGTAGATCTGCAACTGGATGACCTAGGAGTCATTATGGGAGTGTTGGGCCCACGTAAGATCTGCCTTGGTAAAGGTGATGTTTCTTGCTTAAAGAAGGTGACACTTCAATCACTTGTTTCTTTTCCTCAAATTCCCCTCATTGGGAGAGACTTCTTGTAGTAGGGCTTATCCCGAATCTTGGCAGGGAGCTTATAGATTGGTTACTTGAATACCACATGGATTCCTTGCCTTAGCCATCCTTTGTACTCTTCCGAACTCTCCCTGTGCCCTTTGAATGAGCCATCTTATAGGGAAAATGTCCTTATCGCTTGTTTGGCCTACTTAACATCGTCTTCCAACCAAGCATATATATTTCCACCAAGAACATGAGGCTCGGAGGTCGGTTGGAGGGGTAAGCATTAAGTCATCCAGAAGTTTCTCACTCGAAGTCAACCCGAGCTTGTAGTTGACCCTTGCAAACTCCTTTAAGCACCTTTCAATCTCATTGTACAACTCTTAATACCTCTTGTAGTAATTGAGGCATATCCTATTCTTTACTTTACGTAGTATCAAAGGGAGATTACACCCTTTGGCGCTTTAGTGTTGATGACAAACCAAGCCACGAATGACTCAGATAACTGGAGAAAACTCTTGAATTACCCTAGTTTCTTCTGAACCACTTTCTGTTACGCTCCGACCCTCTCTAGCCGTTAATTAATTAACCTAATTCGCCGTATTTTTTCCTCAAAACAAATCAGAGCACTATTTTCTTAAATATTCAATAGTCTCCAAATGTTTATTTTACAATGTCTCCAAAATATAATTAATACAAAAAGATCAAAAATCTAAAGTCTTTCACTCGACCCATCTCGTACTATCGAACTCCCACGGTCCTCCTGAAACAAATCATTTAAACAGGAAGTATACAATACAACAGGAATATGCTCAACGAATCATAATGGCTAACAAAACCAAGTCAGAGTAGCACAACGAGCAATATTTCATCAAAGACCTCATACCAGGTCTTTTTGAACATTACTAGTGACCAGCCTCATCCACGTCTCCTAGCTCTCTGCTTTTTCGGTCCTTAGTGAAAAATATTGGCGGATCCATCAGTACATGTACCCATTCCATTCATAGCATTTAGCCATCAAACAATAATCATACATATCATGATGCAAAACAAAAATACCATGGATTTCAACAGATGCACACATGATCAAGAGGAATACAAAATCACCTCGAAATTTAGAAAACACTCCGGAGTTTAGAAACAATTGATACCTCCTGCTTACCTCAAATTCACACACTAGATATGAAGATTGGGCTCCATGATCATCATATTAAAATTTCACCTGATCCGACATCATCTCAACGTTGATCTACACCATGTTTTCATTATCAAAGACTACTACACTATATAATTTTCGCATTCTCAGTCCATTTCTTCTTAAACATCGTGGCTCACGCGCGCGGCTCTTCTTTCTTCCTCGCTGGCGCTCGCGCTCCCAATCAGCTCCCCCCGGCGCCTGTTTCGTGAGAGAGAGCGATTGAGATGTGGAGCAGAGAGACAAAAGAAGGAGGAGGGGAGTTATTATCTTTTTCTCCTTTACCTTTTTACTTTTCTTTCTTTGTTTATTTTTTTTTCCTTTTTCTCTTATCTTTACAACTTTTAGCCGAAAGTTGTCCCCCACCAAGCCTATCAAATTATAATTTTGTCCCTCAACTTTATATCTTCTTTAATTTTATCCCAAAATTTATAATCCTTTCAATTAAAACCCAAAATATAAAATCGGGTTATTACAACTTCAGTCTGAGGTCATCTAAGATTAATGGAAACACCATGTATATCAGCGTGTCAAGGTGGTTCCAAAGTGCCATCATTTATCAAAAATGGCTGATATGCGACCTTGGATCTAATTTTTCATCATACATTATGAATTTTGGAGGGTTGAACTTCCTCTGAGGTTCCATTCCCTTAATCTTAGGTGTGAATAGGGTTTTGATACCTCAACAGGAGTTATTCCTTTTGTGCGAACCTAGGTGTCCTGACCTCTAACCTCACTAGGAGGATTGATCTCACAAGGGTGTTGGTCTAGCAACTAGATTTTCTACAAGTCACCTTCTCACCAAGTTTGTTTGGCATTCAGAGCATGGCAAGGTCCACGTTGGAATCAGCTTGGCTAAGTGGATCCTTTCGTCTGCCTAAAGCCAATGTCTGACTATCACCTTGACTTTTTGCCTCTACATAGTACGACAGGGC
>CM018894.1:359978-374978 GCA_009663005.1 Actinidia chinensis | reverse complement strand
TTGCTCCGTTAAGAATGCTCTCTTTTGCATTTACATTGTGCACTTCACTATGCATAAGTCTTTCAAAAATTTAGCATATGTAGGAATTTTTTTTCACTTGCACGAAAAGCCTGTAAATTTCAACATTCATTGTCCCCTTCTTTGGCACCCGGAGTCTTTGAGGAAATGGTTCCAAAATTTGACAAAGCATTTTTTCTTTTCCCTTATTCTCAGACACACTCTCTGACCCACTACTTGAAGGATCTAGTTCCTCATAACTCACAACAGAAGATTTATGAGTCTCAATGCTAATTGGTTTTGGGTAGACAATTTTGTCAATCTTCTTTCCACTTCTTAACATGGTGATTGACTTTAAATATTCTAACTGTGGGACTGACACCATAGAGGTATTCATACTGTGTTGCGCAAGAGGATTCGCTTGTGGTTGGGTAGAGAACTTCCCTTTCTCGTTTGTAGCCCACCAACAGCCGTGGTCAATTTCGTTAGCTAGGTATGCATGTCTCCAATAGCCTGGTTGTTCTGATTCCATGATGCTTGTTGGCTTTGAATAAAAGTCTGCAGTGTGTCCTCTAGAATCCTTTTTTGTGGAGGCTGGTACACATTTGTATTTTCTTCTTGATAATAACCTTATGGACTATTGACTTGACCAGTGTTCTGATATCCATCTGAATTGGGTCCCATTAGATTGGTATGTTGTTATGGTGGGCCAGAAGTTTTCCCATGTGACCTAAAACTTGTGTTTTTAATATTTCCCCATGAAAAAATAGGATGATTCCGCTAGCGTGGATTGTATGTATTAGATAATGCATTATTAAATGGTTTTTGTGGTTGGTTAAGAGTATTGACTAAAATTTGCTGTCCATTTTGTAATACTTCCTTAAATGCTGGTAATGTATGACATCCAGCAATAGAATGCCCCTGTCTATCATAAATAACACAAATTTCATCACTGCTAGACGCTGTGCTAACCTCATGATTTTTTTGAATTCCAGGGATTCTAATTTTTTGGCTAATTGAGCATATTTCATTTGCAGGTCTTCCTGTTCCTTCACTGTATATTTCTCATGTCCAGATGTGTTTTGATTTGAATCGTGTCTTGTTATATTAGAAGAATAAAAAAATCCCATGATTGATTATTTTGTGCTAATCCATCAAAGAAGTCAGAAGTTTCTTTAGGGCTTTTTCTCATGAACTGCCCATTACACATTATGTTTATGAATTGCCTGGTTTGGGGTAAAACCCCCTCATAAAAGAAACTCAAAATGCGGCGTGTATCATAGCCATGATGTGGTATGGTGTTTAAAAGATCTTTATATCTTTCCCAACATGTATAAAATGACTCATCTTTCCTTTTTTTGAAAATTATAAATTAATTTCTTAAGGGATGTAGTTTTGTTCATTGCGAAAATATTTTTTAAAAATTCTTATTGCATTATTTCCCATGACCTTATAAAACAAGCTCTAAGAGAGTTTAGCCAAATTTTAGCTCGATCTTTTAATATAAAAGGAAAGAATTTAAGATGGTGGCGTCTTCTCTTTGAGGGCCATCGACCATCGTGCCTACCATTTCCTCAAATTCTTTTACATGTAAGTGCGGGCTCTCACTTTCCATTCCGTGGAATGTGAGAAGCGATGGCAACATGTCTGTTTTAATGACAAATGTGTTCACATTGGCAGGTAGAATTATGCATGATGGTGTCGACACTCGTGTTGGGTTAAGATAATCTTGCATATGACGTCCGTAAGGCATAAGAGCCTCATTGGGGACCTGAAGTTGAAGGCGAATTCTGCCCTCTTCATGATAATCTACTAGTATTATTTCGATACCACAGTGACATGCAATTCCCATCTCCCCTCTAAGATGTAATTTATACTATAACAAAAATTTAAAAAGAATGAAGAAGTATACTTCCAACCCTTAAGATGCAATCACAAGATTTAACTTGTGTACTCTAAAGAGTTCCCTGGCAACAATGCCAAAAATGCTTACTTTCCGGTGTTAACAGATTATCTTGTATGTCTATTTTTCAGTTCCCAAGCGTAGGAACCTATCAGTGCAGTATAATAGTCGGAAGTACCGAGATCGAATCTATAGATAGCTCAATATTTCACAGTTAAATTTGTTGCGAGTAACTAAATTGTAAAAAAAAATTATAAAAGTTCTGAAAGAGTTTTTGAGTAGTTTCGGTGAAGTTTTGATGTATTTTCTTTTGAGATTTGTAACCAATATATAGAAAATAGCGTGGTCCAAGTACTTAGCCTTGTTCCTAATTTAGATTTCGTAGTTTCTTTCTTCTCATTTGTACTCAACCAATTCTCAAAGTAAAATGATATTGGTTGGAACATTTTGCAATGAAATTTAGTTTATGTCTAAAAATATGTTTATGAATTGACAATAGATTAATCGATTATGTCAAACCCTTAGAATGCAAGAGATCTAAGCATTATTTGTACCAAGGAATTTGTTGACAAATAATCAAGATTTATACAATTCTAAGTTTTGATCTCTTCATTATCATTGATGAAATTCTAAATAAACATTGGAGTTCATATTAGAGAAAGAAAGAAACTAGTTTCATCTAGAATTGAAAAATGGGCATGGTCTTTGGACCAAGCCTACAAATTTAGCCTACCATAACTAAGTAATATTTAAACATAATTATAGACATTAGAAGGATAAGAATTGAAGTCAACTAGAACTTGAATTCAAATAGGCTTATACAAGTATAAATTCATTTTTTGAAATAGATATAAAACTAAAGAAAAAGAAGAGAGAACTCATATGAAACTAATTTTCCATGGTTTTTTCTCTCAAAGTTGTGTTCTATGGTAAGTGTCTTTTCTTCCAATGCATTAACCCCTTTTAATAGAGGAAGAAAAGTGGAAAGTAGAGTGGCCAACAAGTCTCTAAAAGCTGTAAGTTGTTTTTTTTCAACTGCTCTGCCGCCTAGCATTTATTGCTCTGCCGCCTACTCCCGATCGGTCGAGGCTTTGTCCGACCAGTCGAGAATAAGTAAGTTAGTCTATTGATGAATTCTAGACTAGTAGAGAATTTGCTTAATTGGTTCAAGTATAGTAGTTTGGCTCTCTTGCTTTTATCCCCTCCTAGACCGGTGGAGAATATGCCAGATCGGTCTAGGTATGGTAGTTTAACTCTGCTGGCTGCTGATGGATTCTGGATCGGTAAAGGATATGCTAGACCGGTCCAGGTATGGAGATTTAGCTCTGCTGCTTATGCCTCCTCCTGGATCGGTAAAGGATATGCTAGAGGTCGAGCTTGATTTTCTTATTTTTTGTCTGCCATCAACTGGTACAACCTTGGGTCCATGCTATTTCGCATATAATGCTGTAAAGGCTCCTCAGTAATTGCTCTTTTCCTTCCCAACTATTTTACGTATTTCTTCCTGCAGAGCAATAAAATTCACTTGTGCCACAACAAGATTAAAATGAACAATTTATATGTGCAATCTACTTAAGTGCAGAGGAATTTGTTTGATATTTTCCAATTATTGAGTCGAATTAGGAGGCCAAGGGCCCCTTTAGGAAAAAGCCTGGTCAGTTACTCCCTAATGACAAGAAGACAACAGAAACCCTACCATAAGGCATTCAAAAGCTTAAATGGCAGTGGTACAGTGGGTCCTAGGGGCCAGTAATCTAACAAAACTAGCCCCCAATGCTAGTGAAGGACCGTTTGAGGTGAGTTCGACCCAACATGAATATGGACCTCAAGGTTGCCCAAAAGGAAAATAAGCAAAATCCTATTACACTGAGGCCGAGAACTGAAGTGATAGCAGAACCATGACATCGGGAAAATAAACGGTACCACTGAGCCAAACCAATTCTAGCATTGATGTTCATCAGACCCTTTCTGGCATTGATGCCAAGAAAATGGGGATTTATGAGCAAAACTAGTTGCCAAGGTAGCAACGGCTGCCAAAGCTATCATGCCAACGAGGTTAGAAATAAGGACTTCCATGTCCACACCAAAAGGTTCGTTTATGAGATTTGGGGTAATCTTCCCGGGGAGAAGGTTCGTTCATGAAACGGTAGTAAAGTACCAAGGTTCATGAACATTGGGTGAGGAAGGGAGGTAACGTGGTCTTTAAATAACCAATTTACAAACTCATTACCAGGATTCGAGACAAGCCATACTTCAGAAATCCTATCCCTCAGGGGAGGAGACCCCAAAAGACGCAACTAGCGATAAAAATGTGTCTTCCACGAGAAAAAAAGACATAAAATAAGAGAACTGCAAGGCCTTAAAGTATTTCATGGATCAACTCGTTCAAGCAGGGCATTTGAAAGAATATGTTCATTAGTAGAGGATAGAGGCAGAGGAAACCAAGGTAAGCCTAAACCCAAGGTTTGACCAAGGTGATAATGAAGTTGACAATGCCTTAGAGGAAGACCTCCCCCTCGGAACTATACATACAATTGGAGGCCTAAATCACCCCGATCTAGAGAATAGGATTCGGGGGGAAATCCACATTATCAAACAAATGCACGAGGTATTCGGTCCAACTAGTGGTGAAGCCAAGACAGAGCTTGATCGAGCCAAGAAGTATCACATTTACCAATGCAGATCTTAAGTGGGTCTAACATCCTTATAGTGATCACTTGCTCATCCAACTACGAATCCACAACTATGACGTAAAACGAAACCACGTGGACTCCAGGAGTTCGATTGAGATGATGTATTATGATCTTTTTAAATAGCTTAAATTGTCCAAGGCTAATATAAAGTCGGCCCGAGCTCCACTAGTGGAGTTTAACGTCCAAACTCATTGGCCCTTGGGAACTATAATACTTAAAGTATGAATTGGTGACTCGATTTGTAGTGGTTGATATTTCCTCTCCCTATAACGCGATCGTTGGTAGAGATTGGTTAAAAGGATGACGGGAATCGCCTTCCCTCTACACCATACCTTCAAATTTGTCGCCCCCAAGGGCGAGGAAACACTACATGAAAGACCAAGTGGCAGCAAAATAATGTTATCTTGCCATAGTATCCATAAAGGTAAACATGAAGAAGGTGTAATTGTTGGAAAATGAGAGGGAAGTCCTTTAGAATCTTGGTAGAATCCTCGAGGACAATCTAAAAAGAATAGCTATGAACTTGATGAAGTAAAAGAGAACTGAAGTCATCGAGATTCCTAAAAGAAAACATGTGAAACAATAACCGAGGATCTCAATGAACCACTTAGGTCGAATCAGCACCCGTAGGCAAGTAGTTCAATGAGGGTTCTGCGCTCGCAAGGAACCACCTTAGATTGACCCAAGGCTGAGGACTCTGTTTTGAAGTTGTTGGAAGTCCAAAGGACCAAACAAACGTGAAACTTGGCTCTAATTGAGAAGGTCCATACAAAATTATTAAGCTTGACGGCAATGGCACTTAACATCTTGAATACTTGGAGGGAAAGCAAGTTCTAAGACCTTGGAACTCCAATAACTTGAGGAATACTATCAATAAAAGATGCAACCACTTTCTGTAATGAGCTCGTATTTGCAAAAGTATATTATACCAAATTGGTTTGCTTTGAGAAAAAATTATCTATGTGAAACCTCTATGTTTTCTGCATTTATTTACAAAATGCTATAAAATATTTTTGATTATGCAAACAAAGTCTGATCATTTCAAGAGTTTCTTACAACTTTCTAAAAAGCTTTAGAAATGTATATAACTCAGTCGTCAAAAGTTCTATATTTTGAAGCCATAAATGTTACATTTGAAAAAAAATTGAGTAGAAAATTTTCCTAAGTGAAATTAAACCAAGATGCATTTCTCATTTCCCTAAAGCACGAGCTAAGGTGGTCCTAACGCTAAAGTAGTCCTAATGCAAGCACGAGGCTAGTCGCCGAGCTGCTCAAGCATGAGCTTGAGATGTCCTAAAGTAATGCGAGACTAGTCATCGAGCTGCTTAAGCATGAGCTTGATATGTCCTAAGGAAGCGTGACTAATCACCGACCTGCTCAAGCATGAGCTTGAGATATACTAAAGTTAGCGTGAGGCTAATCCGCCAACCTGCTTATGCATGAGCTTGATATGTCCTAATGTTTTCAGTTTTGAAGAAAAGCAACATCAACACTATTACATGCAGAATAACAAAATTTTACTAAGGCATGTGGATAACTTGTTCAACGAGTTGCCTAAGCACAAAAACATTCAAATCAATCTCAAGACAAGTCAAGAAGAGCAAACTCTATGCTATAGCATGCAAACCTATAGAATGCAAACAACAAATTTTTCACTAAGGCATGTGTACTACTTGGTTTTTGAGCTACCTCAGAACCAAGCTCAAGAGGTATTAAAGTACTCAACATGCAAAAGCAGAAATATGCTAAGGCAAAAGTAGAGATAAACTGAGTTGGGGAATGAAACTCTTTATATAAAATATTTTGAACTGTTCATAGGCTGTACTAAAAAGGGAATATTTTCAAAAACTCAAAAGATCATCCTCCTTGTAATGCAATAAAGCATTTTACACCTCAGGGGATGTTTGGAAGATCTCCCTCATCTCGGTCTGTCTTAACTCCTACCCCTAGCACCTTTGGTGCCTCGACATCTTCCACCTCGACCCCGCCATCTTCAGCTTCATTCTTCTCTACCTCCTGGTTGGATATTCCTCTTCGTTGAAGCTCGGGAGGAGGATTGGCAAGTACGGCTTGGGAAGGTTTGGGAGAGCTTTTGGAGGTTTCATTGCTATCCATAAGGGATGATAAGGAGAAGTTTCGAGCTTCTTAAGACACGCAAACCAGCCTTCGCAAAATATATTTGGGCGCATTTGTGCTACCTCACGGACACAATGCAACTTAGCCCTTGTTCTAGCCGCGGTCGAAGACTTGCTGGTAGATAAGGTCTTGTGCCACCTTTTGGAGCTCGACTAACTATTGTTGAGGCTTGTCCATTGCATCACAAGAAAAGGTTACCTCTTCCCTTACAACAGTAGTAACCAAGGCAGGGACTTGTGCTCCTCGGAGAGAGCTGTATTTGCAAAAACAAGCTTTTGCTCACCCTCTAAAGCGTTGGCTTTCTTCAGCTTGTTAGAACATTTTTTGAAGGCACTCAGAGGTTCTATATTGACTTCTAAAGGGCCTACAAGACATGTTCAGAACAAAAACTTCTAAGTGTCCAAGAAATACAAAAAGTAATAAATCAGCCAAGCTTAGATACTTAATTGCACATTCTACATGATCGTAAGGCTGTCAATAATAACCTCAACTTCTTCACTGACGTCGTTTGGGCTAGAACGATAGTGTTAAGGTGTAGGTTCCCGGATGCAAAGTGGCAGAAGTTTGACCTAACCGAGCTACATTACACTATAGGGTATTGTATAGCGATAGATAGGCTCATACTATAGAAGCATTTTTGCGTCTCAAGGTGCTTGGCTATCGTTCACGGCTTGATAGCCTTGCTGTGCCACTCAGTCCTTTAGTGGAATCAGCTATTGAACTCTAAGACAAATCAATCGAGATGCAACCGTTAGATATCAACAATATGTTCAAACAAAAATTTATAAAAGTGTAGTAAGAAATCAACACAATCAAGGTACAAAAAGAACTTACTATCAAGTATTCTACTGTTGCGCATAGGGAATGACCATATGCCATCATACTCGGCTCGGAACTCCCAATTACCCTAGACCAAGACAAATTCATCAAGGTACAAATCTTTGTCCGAGATCTTTGTCACATCTAGGGGGGTCGGTTGTTATGAAGTCAGAGGTAGTGGTTGGCAATGTGCAAGTCAGTATCGAGTTCTTTCTTTGGGTATCACTGTATAAACATGCAGCAGGTCATAGACGCCAAATTATAGCCCTTCCTTCTGTACTAATGTGTCTACCGCAAGCATGGTTAAAACAAAGTTTATTGACACTTGTATAAAGGTAAGGTGGTAGAGCGCCATGACCTCCTTTAGAGTTGGACTGATTAGGAACCAGAGTCCAGCCTGATGGATTAGCCATGTGCGGACTGAGATGCGATCCCCATCTCCTTGCACTATGGCAGCCTCCTAGTTGGCGCAAGGTTTTTCTATCAATACATCATTAGGAATGTCATGGTCACTCCTAAACTAGGCCATTGCGGCATAATCATGGACTAAGCGTTGAGCTCGGTTCAACTCCATATTCTGAAATACAAACACAGCAATCAAAACAAGCTCAACCTTAGTAGGATTACATTGGGATGCATCGCTAGCCGATCTCTACATGAACTCCAAAGTCTGTCACATGAGGATCAACTCTCAATCTGTCTTGGATCAACTCTCAATCTGTCCTTCCATCTCGAAGCTCTCCCAGTGAAAGAATAACTTGAGGGGGGCAAAACCATAACTCTAAAAGGCAAAATTTCAACATAACCCTAACTCTAGAAGGCAAAATTTTGGCGTAATTGGGCCTTCAGAAATCCATATTAAACTACAAGCATGTTTGGGACCCATTTCATCAGGGGAAATAGACACAGGGACAACCTAAGTCCCTAGGACCACAAAATCTTGAAGACATGTAGTTCATAGACAGAGTCTAACAAACAGTCAACATTCATAGAAGCAAAAAATTCAGAATTATGGGAACAAAATGCAAACCAGATGGGTTAAAATAGAATGAAAAAGCAAATGCAAAAAAGCACAAGTATTGCAAGAAATTTCTAAAAAAGGAAAACTTACAATATCAGCATAAAGATGGCCAAAAAATGGTTGAAAGACTAGGCAGTCGTTAAAAGACAAAATAGGACAATCAGTAACTGAATCGGCTTCAGAAGCAATAGTCGGGCGGGGTCAATTCTCAAGCTCTCACAGTTTCTCTCTCTCTCTACAATTCTCTCAAACATAATGTGAATAGTGCATGGGAGAGAGCCATCTATTTATATAAAATCAAAAAGATCACATTTTCCTGCCAAACATGCTCTAAGGGAGATTTGACTTCTAGGCCAAAATTTTGCTCTGAGTTAATAAGGTGATGACACGTGGTAGTTATATCATCGTAACTTCCTGCTAAACAATACCTAAGGATAGGTGCATTGCTTTAGCATACACGCCAAAATTGAGCTCTAGGCAAATCGGATGCTGACATGTGGCACTACAGAATAGCAAAAAGACATCTAAAGGGACATCTTGTAGGCATATACAAAGCTTTGACCACAAGCTTCATCACACTAAATAACATTGGCGACCAACTCACATGACCTCATAACCGAAGACCTAGCTCATGCGAGCTGAGAGACAATTGTAAGGGGATAAAATACCAAATATAAACTTTAACTAAGCTAGGGCAAGCACTGTCATTGGACTGTCGCTATATATAGCAAGCTCGATGGGGTCTTTATGGTCTTCTAACTTGACCGTCAGAGAGTCGTTTCTCAAAAATAGATCTGGCAGCTAAACTCACTATTCCTATGTTGTAGCTAGGACACTACTGGTTGATTGGTTGAAGCTACCATCACCACTATAGAACCACCGCGATTGTTTATCCTCGATTTTCTTCCTCTCACCTTTTAAAGAATACACCCCACTATTGGCGCCATTTTGTGGAAAAACAAATATAGACATTCGTAAAGCCGGTTTTGATCGCATCACAAGGCAGTAATTGTTCCGGTAGTTAGAAAACTCATAGGGAGGCTTCTCATGCACCCAAAACTCCTAGGGGTAAAAGGGTTAAACTACAGGATGATGGCCAGAGGACAGCCAAGGCCACCTCCCGACAGAATCCAGATTGGTTACTCTTTGGAGGGGCAGATAGCCGAGACATAACCATCCAACTCTTATAAAACTAGCTAGCCAAAATGGCGCAAATTTTGGCTGACAATAGGCTAGTGAAATCGGTCCCATCAGTAGAAGTGGGACAATTTGAAGACAAAATTAGAGAACCAACCCTCTTGCCTTGGGAAGGTTGAGACAGAAGGCAACACCGGTCTCATGTTAGCTTGGACAACCGAATGGATAGCAAGTCAAAAACATCGAATAAGTAAAGGGGATCTCCTAACCGAGCTAATTTTGGTAGGGATCTCCACGAGACGCTCAATGCTAAGCAAAACCGAGACTATGACTACACACTAAGCTCAATGACCAGAGGGCGGCGACCTCTAGCAAGGTTGATGCCCCTGCCAAGTCGATAGCTCGCACGACTAGACCGAATAGAGGGAAACAGTCCCAAAATACCAAACTCCATTCTTCCGAGAAATCAAGGGAATAGATCCACCAAAGAAGTTCACACCATTGAGGTTCACGTTGTATGATGGAAAGTCCAACCCAAGATCTCACGTGAGCCACGTCAGACAGATGATAACCCTTTGGAACCATATGGACATGACATGCTGGGCATTTCCATCCAGCCTAGGTGATCTCGAGTTAAAGTGGCTCGACAAGCTACTTGTGGGGTCAATCGAGAGCTTCCATCAACTTACCGAGTCATTCATAGCTTAGTTCGTGATTAACATGAAAGCGCCAAAAGGGATTGGCTCTCTTTTGATGCTCAGGAAGGGCAAAAATAAATCAATTCAAAATTATAGTAAGCGGTAATGGAGACTTACAATGAGATCGAGGAGTGCTCCGACGAGTTGGTAGTGGCGAGCTACAAGTTTGGGCTAACTCATTGGTAGAGACTTTGAGAGAACTTGACACTCAACCCTCCGACCGACCTCCGAAACCTCATGTCTCAGGTTAAATTGTTCGCTCAATTGGAAGATGACGTCAAACAGGCAGAAAAAGCTATAGGGACAATAACCCGGGGAGAAGTGCCCGTTCAAAAAGCGTAAGGAGAGCTCAGTGGATTAAGAGAACCGGGTCAGGCAAGGGATTAACGTAGTTTTAGGGAACTAATCTATAAACTCCTCGCATGGATTCGAGAGAAGCCTTACTATAGAAAGCCCGAACCCATGGGAGGAGACCCTAAGAAGCGCAACCAATGGTGAAAGTGCTCCTACCACGAAGAAAGAGGACACAGAACAAAGAATTGCCGATCCTTGAAGGTCTTCCTAGACCAGTTGGTCCGAGATGGACACTTGAAGAAATTTGTAGATTAAGAAAAGACTCGAGCAGGAGAGTCTGAGCCAGGAAGCGTCACTTTCACAAAAGCCAACTGGGAGAGGGTACACCATCCCCACAATGACCCACTGGTCATCCAACTCAGAATGAACAATTATGACGTAAAAAGGATCTTGGTGGATACCGGAAGCTCCGTGGAGGTAATGTACTATGACCTATTTAAACTGGACACTTGACAAGCTGGACAACCCAACCTTGCTCTGATACCACTAGTCAGATCCAATCCATCTTTTTTTTAAAAAAATCAGGTATTAAGGATAGGGGAACATGAGCCTTATAAACAACATAGAGAGGGCCAAAACTTAGCGATGTGGGATATTTCAACACTTTTTAATGTATTATTAAGGATATAATCATGATCATTAACATTACTATATATATGTAATTGGAGTTTCAACGCTATTAATTGTCCCTGTCTAGGAAGGAGAAAAATAAAATTAAAAAATAAACAAGCAAGAAAAACAATTAATTCCTATTATTCGAATCTACACGGCATATTTTAAAACGTGTTGGTCCTCACATTATTTTCTTATATAATATGACAAAAATTGTGATTATGGTTGACAAGATTACAATTTGTAAAGAGAAACACTAGGTCTCAGATTTTGAACAGATAAAAGTTTACATGATTTAAAATAAATTTTGAATCATTTATTTTAAATTTATAATTTTTTTTTCTAAATTCTAAAACTACCGCAGTGCGCTGATTTGTAAACACACAAATATTTGTAACTTTTATTTCAAAAGTTATACTAATAGCACCTCTATTTGGATTCATAAATACCTTGTTATATCTACTCATTAGGTAATATGTAAAATTAATATATTTTTATTTTACTTTTTCACTTCCAATAGAATAGTTAAAATGGGTCTCTAATTTTGACAAGTTTGACAAGTTTTAATTTTTGTTAATTAAACCACTCACTAAGTTTAGAAGTGGTCTAAGATATTAAAATCATTCATTTATTACAACAACTCCTATAAAATAGACATTACTTCTTCACTTAGAGTATTCATCTACTCAGTATTAGCTAGTAACTCTTTACCTAGTTCATGGAGTTTCCATCCATACAAAAAAAAATGAACTTTATTTTTTTAACGTGCACTTTAACACATTCACTAGCATAAAAATTTAGCTATTTTATTGGAGATGTTCTAATGGGGTGATCAACACACGTCAGATTGATAGATAGATAGATAGTTATGCTACTACTCTTTATTAACTCTCCACATTTTTTTTTGTTCAAACTCATGAGATGTGTGATGCAGGGGAGGGGCTACATTCAATTGAACCTACTGAAATTTTGAAAAGATAGTGAATATAGTTAATTTATTCCTTAAATTACGAGTAATTATATATTTTGAACCAATTATAAAGAAATTGGATTACGAGGATTAATTTTAATTAAAATAGTTATAACTATAGTAAAAATTCAATGCTTACTCTATTTTTCTCAAACAAATTTCATATTTGTTAAACGAAAATGTTAAAATATATTGCAAGAAAGTTCTCCTTTTCTATCAATATTAATTTATTTCTGTAAATTTATAAAGTACAAAAAGTTTTGAATTAGTGAATATCTTAATGATCTTACTCACAAAAAGTTATAGCTCCGTTACTGGTGTGAGGGCCACAATTTAGAGATGAGTCTCATATAATTTATGTGAGAAAATTTATACAATTATATATGCCATAATGTGTGAATAACTTTTGTCGGATAGTGTTATACCACAACCATCAAAACGTATTGTAAAGTCCATGGATAAACAATAATTCACAATAAAAATGATTATAAATAGTGTGGAACACTTCATAAAGACAACTGATTAAGAAACACTAACATTTATTTAATTTTAAGGGTAAAGTACGCTATCCACCTAAAATTTTTTGAATTAGTGAATATCTTAATAATCTTACTTACAAAAAGTTATAGCTTCGCTACTGGTGTGAGGGCCACAATTTAGAGATGAGTCTCATATAATTTATGTGAGAAAATTTATACAATTATATATGCTATAATGTGTGAATAACTTTTGTTGGATAGTGTTATACTGTTAGCCTTATGGCGTCAATCCGATTTTTTGCAAATATTTTGATGATAACAAATTAGAACTCTTATTGCTCTAATGTAATTAATTCAGTATGATAGTTACAAGAAATATTCAAGCACATATTTCTCAAGGGCAAAAATATCGAAGATATTTGGACTGCAAAGCAAGAAGCCTCAACACGATGATCTCAAGAATTAATAACTTTCATTAGGGATTTTTGGTACCTCTTGCATGGGTAAATTCTTGAGGCTCTAAAAATGACTTTAATATCCTTTCATGCAATTTTTTTTAATAATACAAAATGCATAAAACCTTAAATTTCTTAAATATACTAGCAAGAAATAATTCTTATCTTTGAAATTTAATTTTAAATTTTAAAAATGGGCTAGTAATAATTTTTGATTTTGAATTTGATTTCAAGTTTGAAAAATTGCAGGCAACCTTGCGGACTTTGAAAAGTTGATTCCAAGTTTGAAAAATTGGTTAGCACATTTATTACGTTGAAAATTTGGATAGCAACAATTTTGAATTTGAAAATGTGTTGCAACCAACTTTAAAAATTGGTAGAAACAATTTCTGACTTTGAAATGTGTTGCAACTTTTGAAACTTTGGATAGCAACAATTTTTTCTGACTTTGAATGTGGTTGCAACTTTTGAAAATGTGGGTAGAAACATTTCTTTCTGACTTTGAAAATGTGTTGCAACTTTTAAAAATTTGGATAGTAACAACAATTTCTTTTGACTTTGAAAATGTGTTTCAAATTTGCAAATTAGCTAACAATTTCAAGAATTTCCTCCAACGGTTATGATTCTTGCTAAGGCCTATAAAACTATCCTTAGCTCTCATTTTTATTAATCAAGCAACAAGTGAGATAAACAAGTTTAGAAACCAAAGCATACTTCTTTCAATTTCTTTGAGCCTTCCAAGTTTGATTCTACAAGAGTTTAGTGAGAGATATCCTTGTAAAAGCTTCATTTGTATATCCTTCTCAAAAAGGAGAATTGTTATTGTGACAGAAAATCTTAAATCCGATCAAATCAGTTGATTTGTATCAAGAGGGTTGTGTGACCCTTGTGAGGTTTGACAGGGATTTTCCACCTTGTGAAGAAGAGTGGTGTGCTCTTGACGTGTAAAGGTTTGAACTCCACCCGTAAGGATTGGGATTAGTGGATTGAATCTCAGTGGTGTGCTTGGGGAGTGATTGTATAACCCGACTTTTTAAAATTTTAGGGTGTCATGAACTTTAATACCACTTGTGGATAAATTAAAGAGGACATTTAAATTGAGATGATATAATGTAATTAGACAGTGGAGGGGCTACTGTGTAATTTGTCCCTCCGAAGCATTCGGCCCGGGGCGGCCGAAGAGGCGGCCGAAGAAAGTAAAAGAAAAAGAAAAGAAAAATAATAAAAAATAATAATCAATAATAAAATCAAATATTTTATTATAATAAATAGACTTTATTATAAAACCTATAATAGGAGAGGGATAAGTTCGGATGAAATGAAGAGAAGAGGGAAAGAAAGAGAAGAGAGAGAGAAAGAAAGGAGAGAAATATATGGTGTGGTTAGTTTTAAGTTTTGATCATGAGAGATAGGGTGCAGATCAACGGTGTAGATGAATGCATATCAATGTGAAAAAATTTTAGTATGATGATCATGTGAGTCAGATCTTCATCTCTAAGTATGTATTTTCAATATTTGAGGTAAGCAGGGTTACAATATGCTTTCTAAACTCCGGAGTGTTTTTTTTTAAAATATCGGATTTTGTATTCCTCTTGAGCATGGTGCTAATCTGTGAAATCTATGTATTTTGTTGCATCGTGAATAGTATGATGTTATTGTTTGAATGGCTAATGCCTATGGAATGGAATGATACATGTACTGTATGAGTGGATCTCTCAATGTTCCA
>CM018894.1:327478-329978 GCA_009663005.1 Actinidia chinensis | reverse complement strand
GCTTTCAGATGAGACATCATCGTGCAAGTCACCTTCTATCCCATAACGTGCCTTGATATCGCCGCTGACTGTTGCATCTCGACTGAGCTGGGCATAGAGACCCCGTCGAGCTTATTATAGAGCAATAGTCTGATGGTGGTGCTTGCCCTAGCTCGACCAGAGCTAGCACTTAATATTTTATTCCTTAAAAATTACCCCTCAGTATGCATGAGCTGGATCATCACTAGCCAAGGTCATGTGAGCTGGATGTTTGTAATATACTTAGTGTGGAGAAGCTCAGACGACGGAGCTCGTCAACACTTGAAAGTTGTCTCCTCACTGTACTTGGTTGTCATTTTAGTTTCCTATGTCGCCACGCGTCAAAGTCTAATTTTCTCGGAGCTTAGTTTGGGCGTAGATACCAAAGCGTCTCACCTACCCTTAGGCGCTATTAGGCGAGAAGTCGTGATTGTCCATCTGCCACGTGTCAACACTTGGTTGGCCAGCAGCAAAAAGTTAAAACGGGAGCCTAATTTCCCTAAGGGCTTGTTTGGCAGGAAACCTGCCTTTTGGGCTTCTTATAAATACCCATCCTCTTTCTAGGCACTGTTTATCCCAAGTTCTAAGAGCATTCCAGAGAAAGAAAGTTCATTCCTGAGTTGTGTTGCTGTTTGATTGCCGCTTTTGACCCTGATTCTGGCACCTACGATCGTTTGCTTCCTCCGACGACCCTGTTTCCACTTTTCCAGCTGCCTTCAGACCATTTCTGTAAGTTTTAATCCATATTTTCTGCAAATTTTTTCTACAATGTATGTGCACTCGTGCTACCCATTTCTGATTTTATTTAAACTCGTCTAGGTCTACATTTAATGTTCATGCCTTTGATTTTAGCGTATCTTGATTCAATGCTGTCTGTTGGAGTCTGTCTATGTTCTATAATGGCTGGTCCTCCGTTGATAAGTTTTCAAGCTTTCTTGTTTTTGTGGTTCGGGTTGCCACTAACTTGTTTCCACTGAATAAATGGTTTGAGTTGCATCCGCAATTTCTAATGGCTTAAAAGTTAAAAATTTTCCATGAAACTCTGTCTTCTAGGGTTGTTGCCAAGATGGGTTCGAGATAGGAGGAGGGCTTAATGGTTGTCCCTTAGTAAAATGTAGATACGCCTTGTAGGTGAGAGATCGGAAGCTCACAGAGAGCTCGACTAACTCTACCCAAATGTCAAACCTCGTGGCATAGAGCTCAGAGTTCGCGGGGAGCTTGGCTAACTCTATGCTCAAATGTTTGTCATTTACATAGTTGATCTCATTCTTACCATTTTGCTTCTGTTTTCAAAACATGGAGTTGAACCGAGCTCAACTAACAACACTACAATGAACAAGTTTAGGAGCAATCACGGCATTCTAAATGACGTTCTGATAGAGAGGTCAGGACCCAATGAGGATGCCAATGTAGTAGAGGAAAATGGGAACTGCATCTCGGTCTGAACTTAGTTGATTCACCAAACGAGCCTTAGATTCCCTATTAGTCCCATGCTAAAGGAGGTTATGGCTCAATGTCGGCTCACCTTCATGCAAGTGTCTATTAGTTTTGTCCCGACCATGCTCCCGTGGACACATTGATGCGTAGGCAAGAGTTGTCATTCAGTACCTCAGACCTATTGCATGTTTTCAATGTGGTATGCTTGCAGAAGGAGACTCGTACCCACTTTTACATCGGCAATCATTATCCCTAGCTCTGGAATCCCAATCAACCCTAGATGAGGCTAGTAACCGAGATCCCTGATAAAGACTTATATATGAACGACTTTGTATGGATCTCAGGGAACTGAGAATCTGAGCTGGGGATGATGGCCTTAACTCCTTCCCCAGGCACAATGGAAACATTCTTGATAGTAAGTTCATTTTGTAACTCGGTAGCTTTGATTTATTTATTTTTACCGTATTACTCAGCACTTGTATCTTTGTTGAACTGTGACATGTTTCAAGGTTCAATAACCAATTCAGGAAAAGGTTCGACCAGTGCACCGAGATTGTAGAAAAAGTGAATGCGAAAGACCTCAGGACGTGAAGCCCTTCTTGACTACGAGCCTGTGTACCACCACACCGTGTCCAGCAACTTGTCTGAATCAGGTTACTAGCTTTGCACATCCATGAATGAGTTGCGGGATGCCGGTAATTGATCTCGATTAAAGTCAGCGATCTGATCAATCGAACTATAGCAGAACTCCGGCGTCTAGTGGTGGTTCCGGTCACCGAGCTCGCTTGATCTTTTAAACTATGAAGAGGAAGTCAACCAAGGTGAAGTATCAGTTCCCGTCTTGGCTGTAGTTGTCCCTATCCAACTGCAGTTGCCCCTATATTGGTGCTCAGCTAAGGTTCTGAAACTGCGGACGACCTTGGTTTTCCTCATGTTTTTCCTGTTGTTGGAGACAAGGTAGAAAACTCATTTATCGAAGGTGGTGGTGCTGAATCAAGCTCGACAGAAGAAGATAAGGCCCAAAAGTCCAGGAATCTTGGCACTG
>CM018894.1:262478-267478 GCA_009663005.1 Actinidia chinensis | reverse complement strand
ATCCTTATTTTTTTCCCTTGCAAAAAATATTTTTTAAAAAAATAATTTCTCATTCAAATCAACTTAGTTTTGGATAAATAAGTGCGCTAGATTTATCTACTCATTTAGAAGAACATGAATCAATAATTGTTCATCTAATTAATTAAGTTTTAGTCTTAAAATGTGTTCACAACACTTTATCAAAACACAACTTCTAATATAAAAAACACTTGCCCTCCCTAAATTATGGCATTTCTTCATGAATCGTACTCTCGTGATATATGGGCTCTACACCGCATGAGATATAAATTTCATATTTCATGTGAGTAGATGCGTTCAAGTGCACAAGTGACAAAAATGGAGTCTATTTATTGTGTTAAAAGGGTTTTTAGTTTACAACATCTCCATTGGTTTACTTAATGTGTCTATTAGTGAGTGCGTTAGAATAAATTAGTTAGTCAATCATTTTATTTCTCTCCAATAATTAGTTAAAGAGTTTATTCACCATTCTTAAATACTCTTAAATACTAGTCGTAGTTAATTTCTCCTAACAAGTTAATAAAAAATAAATAAGCCACTTTTTAAAATACAAATTTTCAACCATTGTTACTTTGTGTAGATGGAAGTACCGTCAGGGTCACCCAACTCAACTATTTCATTACTTCATACAAATTTAATTTAAGTACAATCACTTGAACTCGATTCCAGCATAGATCATCCTATCATAACTAGCTATCCTTGGGGGCAGACATTAGTCGAAATATTTCCTCAGAGGCTGGATTACCACGGGAAGACCTCTCTTCTGCTAACAACGAGTGCAAATCGCTACCATTTGCCAAGCTGTTGAACTCAACTGCCTTTGATGGCATTGTCGGATACCGCCGCTGGCAAAATGTCGTTCAATCTCTAAATGGATTGCAGGTACTTGCGAGTTGTCTCATCATTCATAATGTGGGTCACACTGTTGGCGTAGATTTTCTCACGGGCTGAATGTTCGTGGATACCAACCATAGTGACTCCAATAGGCCACGGTGCATTTCCGATGGGCAACTTGATGTAATGATCCATTGTAGCCAGATAGTCACGCTTCATGCAGCAATTTACCATCAATAAAAGTGAATGCAAATCGAAGCCATCAGACAGAGGCCACATGCTATTACATCTATCAAAATGGTCCTGGAGAATGAAATTCATAGTGCAGAAAGGAATGGGAGTAGTGAAACTACCTACAGTCCTGGAAAATGTTTACAAGAAGAAGAAGAAGGCTCCTGAATCACGAGTGTGTCCTAATTGTTTAAAGAAGAAAAAGAAGCAAAAAAGAAGAAGACTCCTAAACGATGAGTGTGTCCTAGTTGTTTGGGCATAAAGGGAAAAAGAAGATCCAAGATGCTTTCAGGGGTTTAAGCCAAACCAACAAAAGGATATCAAATACTCCTGTTGAGTTCCTGGCAATCCATTAACTGTATTTAAGAGTGTAGAACATAAACTTTCCTCAACTAATTTCATGTCAGGAGATATTCGGGTAGCTTACTCCACGTTTAAGTACAAAGAAAAGAAGACAAGTGACTTAATCTTCTACCTAAAGTATATATGTTCCCATAAAAAATCTGACATTTAGAGATTCTGAGAATGCTTGAGATAGACTTTCTTCAAAAATCTAGGAATAGTTTACAACCACCTCAATAGAAAAATATAACGCAGCCTAAGAAAAAAAGGCCAAAACCTTTAATCTTATCTTAACACTTTGTCACTCTAGGCACGTACACAACTGAGCAGTGAGCACCTCCAGATCACTAATAACTTGGGATTGGGATATCAAGGAGACAACCCCCCACCCCCAAACAAGTAAAATTTAATAAGGAAAGGCATCAAAAAGGGATGCAATACATATTCTCTCTCTCTTACTGTTTGGAGAAGAAGATAGGTCTCTGGTCATCAAAATGATCCACACAAATGAGAAAATTCTCTTCACTGAGATCACTTATTGGTCAAACTTCTAAATGCTTGATTTGGGTAAATGTCAAAAATCGGGCTCACACTTCTAATTCTCATGGGCTTTCCAGACTTTTTCCCATGTGGGAGAAGAAGGGGGGGGGAATCAAAAATAATTCTTACTCCTTGTTCAACAACCAATTCACTCCAAAGTCGAAATCTATATGAAGAGCTGGTCCCTTATTCGAGAATGTCCAAGATCAGGATGGCCAACCATTGACTGTATTCTATATTACATGGACTCGAGTATGGATGTTGGGTGCAGGTATGTGTCCAAGTGTCGGAATCATCTAATTCCCATTTTAAGGATATGTGGACACAACAAAATATTCATATTTCTCAGTATGTTTCTTTTATTTTCCAGAGTAAGTAGTTTCCTAGGTGAGTGTCTAATTAAAAATGTCGGATACATAACCCACACCCTTATCCAAGTGTCAAGTGTCTGACACGGGTACTTTTTAATTTTAAAAGATTCCACGTAACATAGACTGTATTTATGGGTGTATAACATCAGTTTCCTCAACTATTTCCATGTCGGCAGAAATCCAGATAACTTAATCTAGACTTGCTTTTATTTTCAACTACCCGTAGATAGCTTAATCCAAACTTGGTTTATATGCAACTACCCATAGATACATTTATTGGCAAAGAGTTTCATCCTAAATCATAAATTATGATACAGACTCCTGATCCTGATAGCATCTTGGTGGTTAAAGTACAAGGGGAAGAAAAGAAAGACAACAGACTTCATATTCTATCTAAAGTGTGTTTTCCTTCTAGAAAATCCGACATTCATAGATTCTGAGGATGCTTGAGGCACAGGTCTGATAAAATAATTTTCAAGAACATAGGATACACATCAGTTTTACAACAACATAGAAAAATACAACGTAGCCTAAGAAACAACAGCCAAGACTCTTAGTCTTACCTAAGCACTTTGTCAGTCACTCTAAGAACCTGCACAACCGATCACTTGATTATTAATACTTTCTATAATGATGGGAATATATGAGGCAAGCAGGGCCTTGTTTTTTTCATGACAGTAAAATTTATTAAGGAAAGCCATCAAAAGATGATTCCACAATCATAGGGGGGAGGGAGGAAATACTCTATCTACCTCTCTGATTGGAGAAGAAGAGATGTCTGTAGGTAAGAGAAATGCTTAACATGAAAAGTGTTTTCTTTACCGAGGTAACTAATTCTCCAAAAGATTGATTTGCATAATTCTGTCTATTTCTATAACTCTCTAGTTTTCAATTTGGGTTCCAAAACTGCAATTTCTCCCAAAATGAAAAATTCTCGCTAACCTTTCAATGAATTTTTGAAATGTTAAAACTCCAAAATTTGAAAGGTTTCATTTTTAAGGAGTTGGTGGCAGATTTGAGGAATTACAAGGTCAGGACAGGTCCGACTCTCACAGTGAGCACGTTTTGGGGTCATTGGAATAATAACAATATTTCTCTACATAGAACATGAGTATGTTTATATAGATAGACTAATGCCTTAGAGAAGCAACTCTACTAGACTTCGGTTAGGGACTTAAAGAGGCTTCACTTCAGGTTTCAACTTCAATCCAATTGACAAAAAATTAGCTCTAGGTTTCCTATCATCTTTTAGGTTGAGAAACGTTTTCAGTAAGTTATTTGGATTCATACAAAAACTAGTTATGTCGCAAAAATCTAAACAATGTCTTAGCCTTATTTTGCATAAAGCACAAAAAATCATCTTTTGGGGGGCTTTTGTTTAGCCTACTTCATTTTGAGTTGCAGGATCCATCCTAAACTACATCCTTATTTCTGCAATCACAATCAATCAGACTTTAACAAACCTAAAACACTTCATTGTACTAGTCCCTAAGTCCCTTCATGTACTACGTAAATGTGCCCTCTTGTGCTTGGTTGTATACGTATTTATGATGGAAAATAATTCCTTCACAACCCATAGGCAGACAGATAATTCAAATTATACGTAAGATAATTTCTAATCAAAAACTCTATCTCATAAATCACAACAAACTACTCTATTTCATGTAAAATCTGTACTACAATTTGAAGCACACATATAAAGTGTATTTCTCAAACAACAGTGAATCGGGGCAGCATTAAAGCATTGAATGCACTAAATTAACCAGTACCTTCTTCCTGCGGAGCTTGAAGAGTGGATTCAGGTACCTAGCACACTGCTTAAACGTCACTACAATGCACTTCCCCTTCGCCGTCCTCTTCTCCGCGCATATCATCAAGCTCCTACTTCCACTCATTCAACAGCCTATTGAAGAACACCAAAATCTTATCTTCATCACACAAGTCTTCAAAATTAACCTTCATCCGCCTCAAATTCTTATCGTGATCCGCATCAGACGAGCCCCAGTCCCCGCTCATATCCCATCTCGGCTGCCTCCCTCCTTATCCTCCGCCCCATCCTTCGCCGTCTTCTGCTTCCGATCGCTCAAAATTCCCGACTTCTGCCGCTTCTTCAACTCCACAATATCTCGCAAGAAATCATTCGTTTGCCCCTCCATCATATCGCTATCATCGACCTCAAACAACTCCGCCTTCAACACGTACTTCAATCGGTCAAGCCTCGCCCAAGAGCGTGACCAGCTGCTTCAGCAATCGGAGGCGGTGAATCACTTCTTGCTGTGGGAGGTTGAGATTGTCGATCTTCTGCTCGTCGTTTAGGGTTTTGTAGGACGAAGAAGCGGTGGAATCTGTCTTCAACTTGGTGATTTCGGAATTGGCGTCAGGGTTTGATGACGACTTTGTAGACAAATCGTGGAGTTGGTGATCTGGGTATTGCTGTTGTTGCTGTTTTGAGCTTTGGCTTCTACTTCGCCCTTTTCTTCCTCACGAAGCCTTTGGATTCGCTTCTGTTCGATTTCTGATCGTTTGAAGAATTTTCGGCCTCCGACGTCTTGCGCTAGGCTCTACCGCTTCGCTTCGTCATCAACTCTTGTTTCAGGATATCCATTTTTTGACAGGGGTTAATTACACTCTTGTTCCCTAGACTATCACCGTGTTTTTTATTTC
>CM018894.1:177600-180100 GCA_009663005.1 Actinidia chinensis | reverse complement strand
TTGATGTATCGGGACATTGATATCTTTGCTTTCCCTTGATATTGCCAGGATAGAGGTCAAAAAAGATTCCTTTAGGTGGTTGACCCAAGGGAAAGTCTCCAACTATCTTGTGTAAGCTCTCCCCCATGGTTCAACTACCTGTCTCCTCGACCATCAGGGATGAAGCCTTAACCAACTCAGGCAATCTTAACTGACACCTTCTCCTCCTAAGTTTGCCTCAACTCTCTCATCCTCCACTTTCGGTGATCTTGGACCATCTTGGTGACATATAAGTGCCCTCTATCTTCCAAGAGGCCCCATTCCGTTCACATCACGTACAATCATCCACAGAAATGATGTGACCCATAGAACCAAACTAGGTTATCTTAAGAGGAGGGGTGCTTATGGGAGTCAATTTTATTGTGTTCTTTTATTTTTATTTTTCTCTCAATTCTTTCTGGTTTCATTTGGGTTGTGCTCCTTCGGCACTATATCTAATTCAATATCTTTTGTTGCTCACGGGACATAGAACGTTGGACAACTAAGAAGCAACATATATTTATAGAAGAATTATAGATGAGATAAGGATGTTTAGACGGATGTGCGGTAAGATCAGGAAAGATAAAATATGAAATGAAACAATTCATGAATTGCTAGGAGCAACACCAATTGAGGACAAGTTGTGAGAAAATAAACTAAGATTGGGTGGTCATCTACAACAAAGATAATGCAATGTAAAAAAGATTGATAGGACTAATGGAAATGCTAGGGGGAGGGGCAAAACTAAATTTACATGGGTTCTTGTACAAAAACTTATATTCGTTTGTTAAATTTAATTGCACATGTAGCCCTAGACGGAGTGGAATGACGAAAATGTATTCATTTAACCGATGACAATTGGGTGGGACATAAGGCTTAGTTTGAATTGGCTTACTTTGATATATTTTTAATGTAAAATAAATGAATAGTTATTATTTTCGTGTATATTTGTAAAAATATGTACTTATTCTTTCTAGTTTCTCTCTGTTGTGCTGAATCCCGAACTTTAGTAAGTTGCCTCGTGTTAGCGTGTTCTTAATGTATTGTATTCATGTCTTATTACATTCTTATTAGGTGGCCACCCTCCTAGGCTAATGATTTATTAGGTCTATGTTCGTCTTCTTCTTTTAATACATTCTTCGGCTAATTTTGCAGGAAGCAAGTTTGGTTGTCCCATTATTCTCATCAGTTCTAGTCCCAATGGCACAAAGCATTGGACCACTTTTGTCACAGATTGCATCATCACCAACAGTCTGCCTTGGGGTGAGAATCTATTCACCAATATCATGCTCACTTGAATATGGGTTCAAAGTAGGCATACTACAACAGGCATTTCTACAGATTGTTTTAGAGAGTGATAATAGAGACTATAATGATTTTATGAGATATTCCAAACAAAAGTTTTAAAAGATGGTGAGAAGAGAATGTGACCTTTGCATGTCAACCAAATTAAATAATCTTTTATGCAAACATGCGTGCTTCTGGTGAACAGATAATTGTGGTATCAACAATGATAAAATATAAAGATGAAGTGATATCATGTATCAACCTACTCCATATCACTGACTAGCTAAAAAACTCAATTGGGAACTAGGAGTTGACCTGTGCAATGCACAAGGCAGAACAAATGATTTTAGCAAATAAATAATATTATTATTGTGAATCATCTCATATAGCTATTTTTATCAATATGGTATTTGTTTTAATAGAAATATCTTTAGTTTAGAGAGCTTCTAAACCATGATTATGTTCAATTAAGATAATCTGGTGCAATCTTTGAATTATATTATAGGATAATCTCGTCTGGTGTAATCATTGAATTATATTATAAGATAATCTCAACTTAAAAGTTATATTAAGTCCATTATCTTCACAAAACAACAAGACTCATGAGATAAAAGTATTTCTTGGTTAATGTAAATTTTTTAATATGCATGGATCTTACCCATGGAACTTTTCTATTTTTCATTTATTTCTCTATGCTATTGCCAAAAAAAAAGGTTAAAATTGGTATGAAGGAGTACAATAAAATAATTAATAATTAGATTATATAATAATGTTACTAGATTATAAATATAAATAGTAAAGAAAGAAAAAGTAGGAAAAAAGTAGGTATTTTAGTATTTTAGTGTCTTAAGTTAATTAATAAGTTTTCTTTTCTCCTTTTAGTATAGCCTAAACTATGTAAATATTATCAAAAATATATGGTGCAATATACAATTTTCCTTTCTCGTAATTGTTTACACCACCTCCAGACGCCGTCACCAACCCACCACCACCTCACCACTACTGCTACCATCCCAACCACCACTTGTTACTTCTACCATCATGTTTATTTAGCTTGGAATTTATTTTCCATTCCAGTTGCATGACAGGTGCAAGCAAATATGGAATGAGAATGGTTATTCCATTTTGTTATCATTCTATCTTAACAACTAAACAACGGAATGAGAATGGGTAGTACCTACTATTCCACTTTGCA
>CM018894.1:100100-102600 GCA_009663005.1 Actinidia chinensis | reverse complement strand
GAAATGAAGTACTATCCTTCCTTCTATCTAGATACCCTTAAGACGTTGTATCACTCATAGAGGAGTTCTTGAATGAGCAATAAGAAAACAATTCAGACATGGTCGATTTATGATCTAACAAGGCAGCTTCTGCTAAGTACTCTAACTGAGGTGGCCCTTCTTTTATGTAACATTCACATATTGCAGTCACACCATTTCCTGATTGTTTTCCACCATTGTTAGATGTAATCATTCCATAAAGAGCTAACGTCGCTCGTAATAACTCCAACCAAGACCTGTTTTCGTGTATATTAATATAATGTATGTATTCCTGATACATATGTGTGTAAATATATAAGGAGTTTTGCTCAAGAAGGTTTAAGATGACAAATTAGGCAAACAGGAATATTAAAATTGTTTGTGTATTAAGTGCATCGGAATCAACAGAATTCAACCCAGAAAGAGAATTATTTAGTGAATGGTATCAAAACACTTAAATACCTTGAGTTTAATAGATGAACAGTATTGTAAGATCAGCACGGACATATAGCACCAAACAGGCAGATTCAGTATTCGAGTACAAGCGCAAACATCTAAACCATATTAGTCATATCTAACGACTTTCTTTCTCACAAGTGGGAACTCAACTCACACCAGATTTATATGACATGACTACAAGGGCGATTGGTACTCTAGTTTTATACAATCCTATTTACCATGGTTACCATAACCAGTGGAAACTTTGCAAACCTCTTGTTGTATAACATAATAATCAAAACTGCCTATAACACAAACAAATTAGAAAAATAAAGGCTCAAATGGTCAAGCCATCAAATTAGAAGAGAGGAATTATATATACATAATAAATAAACCACAGATAAGAAAGAAGTAGCAACACCGATTCGTCTAGATTATAAGGGGTGGTGTAAAACCATTGAGTGACAGCATACCCTTTGATACGTCACCTTTGCTTTCTGCTTTGGCTATACTATTCTTAACCAATCTCCCAGGACCCATTGATGATACTCAAGTCTGAATTTATCTTAACCCACCCTGCAAGGTTTTACAGTTCCAATAATAAGCATGTGGGCACATATGCTAGATAACGAGAATCAAAGATGTTATTCGGTCTAACAGATGTCATTCTCCAAATCTTCAGTTTTCATACTTATGCCACTCAAATTCGGAAGTGAAGGTTAGTAACTCATAAAGTCAATTGAAATTGTACTTCACATTAGAATCACCAGAATAAGGAGAGTTCTATCAAGCAATGATCAACAAGGAAAGAAACGTAAGACTGAGTGGAACAGGAAATTATGACAATCAAAAAGAAACAAACATCTAGCCGACGTAAAAACCAAAACCAAGCCAAGCCTTTGTCAATCAATTGGTGTCAGCTACATGACTCTTTTTATGCCATTGAACTCTAATAAAAACCATATATTCACTGAAATTCAAACCAATCATATCGATTTTTTACCACCGCATCCAATGTTAACTTCGGTTAGTCCATATAATAACCCCCCCTCTAGTTTGTCAATATCAATAATCATATTACTACTTCTTTCCCTTTACCACACACACGTAGTGGGACCTATGACATAATTGTCCGAACGATCCAAGTCGATTCACTCTAGCTTATATCCTCAATTAGTGCAAACCTAACCCCTACCATGTAACAATGTTAACATTCTTAATTCTATCCTTCCTAGTCTTATCGCCCTCCACCTTAATTTCTCATCTCAGCTTTAATCATTTTAGTCACCTTTGCTTGTGGGCAATTCAACATGCTGTCCCCTAAAAAAACAAGCCACACATAAAACCAAAATCTTCAAAAGAAACAAGCCGTCATCAGCCTATGTACCTTAAATCGTTCGTCCTATGTATACCTGTAAACTTAAGCTTGGTATTAACCACACCGGCACAAAACAATAATTAGTAACTACCAAATGGCAAAAGTTACCAAGTAGGCCACTGGCCATAATATTTGGAGACAGAGAGACGCTCTCTCTAAGTTCCAACTAAGTCTTAATTGGAATTTCCTTCTCTCCCGTTTTTTGTCTTCTGTGTCCTTTCTACTTAACCTGTTTTACGACAATCAATGTAAAAAACTAAAAACTTCTCATACTACCAGGAACCAGTCGTTGAAAGGAACTCAATTTAAAAAAAACAAAAAAAAAAAAAAAAAAAAAAAAAAAAAAAAAAAAAAAAAAAAGAAAAAAAAAAAAAAAAAATAATTTAAAAAAAAAAAAACAAATAAAAAAAAAAAATAAAAAAAATTAAACAAATAGATTTTTTGGTTCTTTGTCTTCACCCAAGAAGCTCTTTCTTTAGGAGATCTTTATGGATTGTTTATACCAATTAACACTTAATGCTGAATACATTGGTTAAAATAAATTAAGTAAGTTCATTGATAACATGTTTTGTTTACTCACAAACTTAAGTGCTACTATAAAAATCTAATGTCAATCATGAGGACTAATGATAACAATTATGAGCCTACCTCACCCTACTACCACCC
>CM018894.1:70000-77500 GCA_009663005.1 Actinidia chinensis | reverse complement strand
TTTCACGCCCTGCTCCCCTCCACTTCTCTCACCTAAATTCTCCTCTCTGCTTTCCCTCCGCCCTCCCCCCATCTGTCCTCAAACATTTCTATATTTTACTATCATTTTCTGTTCCATATGCCCACACGCACCCCACCGTCACCCGCCAGGTCAGATATTTCCATTCTCTACTCAGCTTTCCGTTATTCTCTACCGTCCCTCTCCTCTACCTTACCCCCACATCCCCCCCCCACTTATCACCTTTCTTCCCCACATCCCGTAGGTGCTTAGAGCTACTTATCTCATTTTTTTCGGGGGACCCGAAACCCGAAACCCGAAAACCCGAAACCCGAAAAGCACGGAAACCCGAAACCAGAAAACACGAAACCGTAAACCCGGAGAACCCGAAAAACCGAAACCCGAAACCCTAAACCCGAAACCCGAAACCGAAACCCGAAACCCGAAACCGAACCCGCAAACCGAACCCGAAACCCGAAACCCAAACCCGAAACCCAAACCCGAAACCCGGAAACCCGAAACCCGGAAAAACCCGAAACCCGAAACCCGAAACCAGAAAACAATGAAACCGAAACCCGAAAACCGAAACCCGAAACCCGAAACCCGAAACCAGGAAACCCGAAACCCGAAACCTCGAACCCGAACCTAACCGAAACCTAGAAACCGAAACCCGAAAACCGAACCGAAAAACCGAAACCCGAAACCCGAAACCCGAAACAGAAACCCGAAACCCAAAACCAACCCGAAACCGAAAACCGAAACCCGAAACCCGAAACCAGAAACCGAAACTCCGAAACCAAACCCGAAACCCGAAACCCGAAACCGAAAACCCGAAACCCGAAGACCCGAAACCCGAAACCGAAACCCGGAAACCGAACCCGAAACCAGAAACCCGAAACCGGAAACCGAACCCGCACCCGAAACCGAAACCGAAAACCCGAAACCCGAAACCCGAAATAACCAGAACCCGAAACCCGAAACCCGGAAACCAAACCCGAAAACCCGAACCAGAAACCAGAAACCGAAACCCGAAACCCAAACCCGAAACCCGAAACCCGAAACCCGGAAAGCCCGGAAACCTGAAACCCGCAACCCGAAACCCGAAAACCCGAAAACCGAAACCCGAAACCCGATAACCCCAAACCAAGAAACCCGAATACCCGAAACCGAAAACCCGAAACCCAAACCGGAAACCAGAAACCCGAAACCGGAAACCCCGAAACCCGTAAACCCGAACCCGAAACCCAAACTCCGAAAACCCGAACCCAAAACCCGAAACCCGAAACCCTGAAATCCCGAAACCCGAAACCCGACCAGAAAACACGAAAACCCGAAATCCCGAACCCTGACACCCGAAACCAGAAACCCGAAACCCGAAACCCGAAACCGAAAAACCCGAACCCTGAAACCCGAAACCGAAACCCGAAACCCGAAACCCGAAACCGAAACCCGAACCAGAAACCCAGAAAACCCTAAACCCGAGACCCGAAACACGGAAACCCGAACCCGAAACCCGAAAACCCCGAAACCAGAAACACGAAACCCGAAACCCGACAACCCGAAACCCGAAACCCGAAACCCGAAACCGAAACCGAAGACCCACGAAATCCCGAACCCGAAACCCGAAACCCGAAACAGAAACC
Source organism: Actinidia chinensis (assembly GCA_009663005.1). NCBI lineage: Eukaryota > Viridiplantae > Streptophyta > Magnoliopsida > Ericales > Actinidiaceae > Actinidia > Actinidia chinensis. The sequence goes on along the minus strand of CM018894.1, from coordinate 75,860 downwards.
CAAACCTAAACCCGATAAACCGAAACCCGATAACCCGAAAAACCCGAAACCCAAACCCGAAACACCAGAAACCCGAAACCCGAAACCCGAAACCGAACCCGAACCCGAAACCCGAAACCTGCGAAAACCCGAAATCCAAAACCCGAAAACCCAAAAACCGAAACCCTAAACCCTAACCCAGTAAAAACTAAACACGAGAAAACCAGAAACCCTAAACCCTAAAACATAAACCAGAAAACCGAAAAAAGAAACACTAAACACAGAAACCTAAACACGATAACCCTAAACCTAAACCTAAACCCGAAAACCTAAACCAAACCCGTAAACCCTAAAACCCTAACCTAAAACCCTAAACCTAAACCTAACCACTGAAACCCTAAAAACCCTAACCCTAAACACTAAACCGAAACCTAAAACCCAAACCTAAACCCGTAAACCCTAAACCTAAACCTAAACCCTAAACCCTAAACCCGAAACCCTAAAACCTAAACCCTAAACCCTAAAAACCCTAACCCCTAACACATAACTCCCGAAACACCTACCCCTAACCCATATAACACGTAACCCCTAAACCCTAACCCCTAAACCCAGACCCCTAAACCCGAAACCCGAAAACACGATAACCCGAAACCCGAAACCCGAAACCCGAAACCCGAAACCCGAAACCTAACCCCGAAACCCGAAACCCGAAACCCGAAAACCCAAACACCGAAACCCCAAACCGAAACAGAAACCCGAAACCCGAAAACCCCAAACCACAAACCCCAACCCCAAACCCTAAACCCAAACCCCAAACTCCGAAACCCCAAAACCCAAAACCCGAAACCGAAACGCAGAAACCCGAAAACCTGAAACCCGAACCCCGACCCGAACCCGAAACCCGAAACCCGACACCCGAAACCCGAACCCCGACCCGACCACAGAACCCCGAAACCCGAAACCGCGAAACTCCGAACCCCAACACCGAACCCGAACCCCGAACCGAACCCGAAACAGCTAAACCCGAAACACGAAAACAATAAACACTAACAAGAAAACCTAAACACGAAACACTAAAACAATAAACACGAAAACCGAACACCATGTAAACCGAAACCAGAAACACGAACACCGAACCCCTAACCCCGTACCGAAACCGAAAACCCTAAACCCGAACACTAAACCCGAAACCCGTAATCCAGAAAAACCCTGAAACCCTGAAAACAGAAACCCTAAACCCTAAACCCGAAAACCCGTAAACCGGAAAACCCGAACCAACTAAACCCGAAACCCTAAAACCCCGGAAAACATAAACCCTAAACCCTAACCCAAACCTAAACCTAACCCCTAAAACCCGAAACCCCTAAACCCGAACCCCTAAACCCTAAACCCTAACCCCGTAACCCCTAAAACCCGAAACCCGAAACCCAAACCCTAAACCCTAAACCATAAACACTAACCTAAACCCTAACCCCTAAACCGAACCCCGAAACCGAAAACCCTAAACCCCAAACCCCAAACCAAAACCCTAATCCACCTAAACCCTAACCCTACCCGTAACCCCTAACCCCTAAACCCCATAAACCATAAACACTAAACCCATAAAAACCCAAAACCCTAACCTCAACCCCGATAACCGAAAACCCGAACCCCTAAAACCCAAACCCCAAAACCTGAAAACCCGAAACCCCAGACCCCAAAACCCAAACCGGAACCCGAATCCGAAACCCCAAACCCCAACCAAGCCCTAAGCCTAAACCCGAACCAGAAACCCAAACACGAAGGCCCCGAACCCGGAAAAACCCGACCCCCGAACCCGTAAACCCTAACCGAAACCCGAAACCCAAACCCAAACACAAACCCTGAAACCCCTAACCCACCTACCCGGAACCCCGGAAACCCTAAACCCTAATTCCCCTAAACCCTAAACCCCTACCCCTAAACCCTAAACCCTAAACCCCAAACCCCAAACCCCAAACCCATACCCTAAACCCATACCCTAAACCTCAAACCCCAATCCCCTAACCCTAGTTTTACATTCTTCCTGAATATAAATATTTACAACTACGGTTTCTGACCACAAGATCAGCACAACTGTCATCAAAACTATAATATTCAAAACTAAACATCCCTACACTAAGTATAAGTCAGGTTATATTATGTGTGCCCATGAAAGTATATATATGTATCACAAATTCATTTTATACTTGAAACAACTGACTTTTTGTCAATCATTTTCATTTCAATCAACTAGCCAATTTACTCTGATGTTATATCAAGATTTCAAACCATATGTGATTGACACATATAACACATTTACCCGTTCAACAATCACCAAAAAATTAGAGATTGACTCTAATATAATATATGGCATGATATCACCCATGATCATCTGGCTATGATCCTCCTTATTAATCACCTCTCGCTATATTTTTTTTCCTAGCTGACGGGGCACTATCCGAACCATGTGTGTCTAAAATATATTTTTATAAAGTAATTATTTTGTATAATTCATGGCATATTAAAACATAGCATGCTTTTAACCATAAAAGTATCATCATGTTTAATAAACAAAATCGTACATGCTTTCATCATAAGACTTTTACTTTTGAGTAAGTAAAACATAACAAGATTCACCTTGCACATATTTTACGCTCTTTATGTGCCCACACGTAAGCTAAAGAAACGGTCCCTCGGGTTCCAGTCCTATAATTAGAAATTTTAAATTTAATATTTCGCATTTATTATGTACTCTATTTGTTTAATTACATTATCATTTAGTATGTCGAGTCTAAGGGTAAAAGTAGTGTAAGATACCAAGAGGGATAAGTTTTTTCTAAAAAATTATCTTTCGTCAAAATTTGGCTAAGTATGAAAAAATAAAATTTATTTTTAAATAATTTTCAAAAAATAGTTTTTGTGCTAAAATTAAAATTTTACATTTTAATTTAATGGGAATTATATTTTTATGATTTTTTTATTGAATTCAAATGGGGGTATTTTCTTATTTACATTGTAAAGTTAAAGTAAAAGGAAAAGTAAGGTTTATGATAGAGGACTAGGTCAATAGTGGGGGTTCAGTTAGTCAAAAGTTATAAAGATTATTAGGTTCGACCAATTGAGAAGGGTTCGACCGATCGAGAAAAGAGTCTGACCAGTTTAACACAAAGCAATGGCTGAAGTTATTACCTTTGACCTGTTAGGAGAAAATTTCAATCAATTGAGGAAAGCCTGACTAGTCCAGCACCAAGCAATAGCGAATTGGGTAATCTTCTGAGAAAAAAGTTTCAACCGATTCAACCTAAACAGGATCAAGCACTAGGCCCGACCAGTAAAATTGGGAAAAATAGATAGAAAACGTAATTTTTCATGGCTCGCATTTCAAGCCTATTTGAGATAAGTTAACCTCTAAATTAAGAGATACACATTAGGAGCAAAATTGTAAAAAATTGAGGTAACTATCCTACAAAATTTGAATCGAAACAAAAGGTTTCCATATGAAGGAATTACGTCCAAAATACCAACGGTGGTTTGGAGACAAAACATGACTTATTCTCTATTTGAATTTCTGGTCCTAAAACGGTGTACACGTGCCACATTTTTAACGTATTTTAGATTTTATTCCATTATAGAGCATGTTAGTCTTAGATGAGATGATTATGTATTTTCTGAAGTGTAAGAACGTTACCAAAAACTAGGAGACTTGAAAAAGGATTACTTAGAACGGAGAAGATTTTTGCACTACCTATAATTCCCTATATTTTCCTTTCATTTTCCTCTTCCTCTTTCTTTTTTGCAGTATCTTCCTTCTCTTTCTCTTTTCCTCCCTTTCTCTCTTTCTTTATTTCTCCCCCTCTTTCTTTCCCTTGCAAGAAAGCTAAGTCCAAAAATTTGAACTTAGTTAGTGGGGTGGGTGATGAGTCACCGCCACCATTTGGTCCCCATGGTTTCACATGGCCCATTTCATGCATGGTTGACGTGTGTCTCAAATGTGGGACAAGTGCTCAGCTTTCTGTACTGTTTTATTAAAAAATCATTTCGGGTGAAAATTTTATTATCATAAAAATTACAAAAAATTACAAAAAATTATAGTGTCATTTATTTTCATTTTAGATTTTCTATTTTATATATGAACCCTCCCCCCCCCCCCCCCCACCCCCTACACAAACGGTGATCTCAGTTTAGAAGAACACCTTTACACATGTCTAGTAGTTGTTATTTATAATTGATTTGAGTCATGGCTAACCCAATACTAATTCTCAAAAGAAATAAGCGAATCAAAATTAAAGATGTTCCTCATTCTATACAAATAAGCTATTGTTTTAAAGATAATGGCCCATAAATCGTACCCAAACGACAATTGATTTGATTTGTGTCCAACTTAAAGCTAATCTCAAAAGAAACAAGTGATTCAAAATTGAAGATCTTACTATTCTATAAAAAATAAGCTTGCTTTAACGGATAATCTCTATGAATCGTACCCAAACAACAAGTTGGGTGTGGGATGCCACATTTACAGGTATCTAATAGTTGTTTATGGTTGGTTTGAGCCTTGGCCCAACCATTGTTAATTCTCATGAGAAATAAATTGTTCAAAATTGAAGTTGTTCCATGTTTTACAAAAAAAAAAATAGTTACTACTTTTACGAATAATGGCCTAGAAACCACATGCAAACGCGCAAACTCGATGTGGGAGGAACTCTTTACACGTATCTAATAGTTTTTATTTGTTGTTGGCTCTAGCCGTGGCCTTAACCAATGCTAATACTTGAGAAAAATAAGAGATTCAAAATATATTACTGATTCTATGAAAAATAAATTATTGCTTTTACAGATAATGGCACTAAAACATACTCAAATGGTAAAATCAATGTGAGATGACACATTTACACGTATCTAGTAATTGTTATTTATGATTGGTTTTAGGCGGGGCCCAACCTAATGCTGTTTCTTAAGACAATGAAGCCATTTAAAATTAAAGGTGTTCCTTTTTGTATAAAAAAAAATTGTTGGTTTTATGGATAATGACTCATAAACAGTGTCCATACGGCATGCTCGATATGAAAGTATATCTTTACACATATCTGGTAGTTGTTATTTATGGTGAGTTTAAGTTGTGTCCCAACCAAATGCTATTTCTTAAGAGAATTACGTGATTCAAAATTAAAGTTATTCCTCATTGTAAAAAAAATAAGTTGCTATATTTATGAATAATGGTCCATAAACTATACCCAAATGGTGAACTCGGTGTGGGAGGACACATTTTCAGGTATCTAGTAGTTATTATTTATGGTTGGTTTGAGTTATGACCTAACGGAATGCTAATTCTCAAAAGAAACAAGCAATTAGAAATTTTAAGTTGTTCCTCATTCTATAAAAAAATTAATTTCTGCTTTTATAGTTAATGGCCCATAAATTATACCCAACCCAATGCTACTTCTCAAGAGATATAAGCAATTCAAAATTGAAGTTGTTATTCATTCTACAAAAAATAAATTGTTGACTTTACAGATAATGGTCTAGAAACCATACCCAAACCGTGAACTCGATGTGAAAGGATACCTTTACGTGTATCTAGTAGTTTTTACTTATGGTTGGTTTGAGTCGTGGCCTAACTCAATGCTAATTCTCAACAATAATAAGGGATTCCAAATTGAAGGTGTTCCTCATTTTACAAAAAATAAAATGTTATTTTTATGAATAATGGCCCATAAACCGTACTCAAACGACGAAATCGGTACGAGAGAATACCTATACACATATCCAGTGGTTGTTATTTATGGTTGGTTTGCCATTTCTCAAGATAATGAGGAACATTCAAAATTTTAAAGGTATCCCCTTAATTACAATATAAGTTGGGTCTTTGACTGATAATGGCCCC
>CM018894.1:27500-37500 GCA_009663005.1 Actinidia chinensis | reverse complement strand
TAAGGCACGGCTAGGTAGAAGTCGAAGACTGACTAGTGATGTCGTTATATGGTTATGTTGGGCTAGCTATCCTAGGATGTAACGTGGCTAAATATTATTGAGATATATCTAAACGTTTGATATGTTTGTAAGAAGTGATGCGCCTAGAAGAGGCCGAGGCCGTAAGGGTGCATTAGAGCCGAAGATTAAGTTGACGAATCGAGAGGATTTTAGAGGGATTTTGTTCACGTGGTCCATGAGGTTCACAACAAGTATAACATGACGATGCACAGCAACAACTGGCCAAATGGGAATGCAAGAGTTGGAGCGCCATGTAACCACGCTTAACAATTCCAATAGCTAAAGCCCCCAACGTTCAGAGACTCCGATCACCATGGCTGCAAGGGGGGGGGGGGGTGGGGGGGAAAGGGGGGGGGAGTTGGGGGGGGGTCTTAGGATCTTGGGAATCGAGAGGGTGTTCAAAGTCGACCATGCACCGATGAACATAAAATAGTTTTGTACACGGTCACGTTGAAGGAGTCGCTTTGATCTGGTGGGCAATTGAAGAACCATTGGAACCGTTTGTGGCTTGGCCTAGATTCCTAAAATTATTTACGAGGAGTATTTTCCTGAGATGGTCCGAGATCAAAAGGTTCAAGAATTTTTGAATTTGAAGCAAGGAAAAATGGTCGTAGTGAGGTACAATGCCAATTGTATAGAGCTATCACATTATGCCCCTACATAATCTCAATGGAATCTGCAATGCGAGAAGGTTTGCAGTTGATTACGGTGGAACATCAAGACAAGGTAGATATCTTGCGGTTACCCATCTCTCAAGGAAGTTCTTCATTGAGGCCCTAATTGTTGAGGAATCCCTTGAAGGAGATGTCTCAATTTTGGCGAAAATCGAAAGAAGAGGATCGGAGGAAATATGTCAGAGGACAGAGTCCAAAACGACAAAGTTCAGGATCGTCGTGGGAATTCATCAGCACTTGTACCAAGGGAATACCACCATGCTAGCAGATCAGTAGTGTTTCCGGTATGCGCCCCCATCTGTGGTCAACCTGGCATACATTCTTATGATTTTGGTTTCTACTCATTCAGCTGGGGTTTTCCCTTGCAAGGCCAAAGCTCCGACCCTTGTCGTGGTTGATTATTCCTCCTCCAGCTGGAGGCGGGCGTACTGAGGCAGATGCTGTTCTCAGCTCCTTTAATTTTATCCTCGTTGAACAATCTCTAATCTGGTGGGCCCTTCTTGCCACACCCATAAATGCTTTAAGTTCCCATACGACACTCCACCCCTGCTTTTTATGACATATCGGGCATGTCGCAACGTCATTTGTACCCACCTTGCTTCCTTGGCTGAACGACAATCCGTTACCTCATGTCCTTTCTAATGAAATCGAGACACTTAATTTCAGAGGGAAGTCCATGCATTCTTATTAGTGTTTAATCGCTACGTAAGTCCCCCACCATCTTTAGAAGATATCACATTATCCGGGAATTTCCCATGTTTTTTCCAGATGATTTACCAGGTTTCCTTAGTGGACCGAGAGATTGAGTTCTATATAGATCTGAATCCGGGACTAGAACCTTTTCCAAAGCCTCCTATATTGTTGCCTTTAGAGTTTAAAGGAATGGAAGTTTCAACTCCAAGATCTATTAGAGAAAGGATTTATTCGTCCTAGTGTTTTTCACCTTGGGGTGCTCCAGTGTTTGTTTTGGTACGGAAAAAGGATGGTACGATGAGAATATGCAATTATTATCGAGAGCTGAATAAGGTTACCATTAAGAATAAGTACCCTCTGCCAAGGGTAGATGATTGTTTGATCAGCTTCAAGGCGGCCCAAGTGTCTCTAAAATTGATTGAGATCGGTATTCACTGACGAAGGTCAGAACTAGTGACATAGAGAAGACAGCTTCAGAACTAGATATGACCATTTGGTTCTTGTCATCCATTTGGAGTGACTAATGCACCCGCCGATTCATGGATTTGATGAATCGGGTCTTTTGACCATTTCTTGATGAATTGTTATAATGTTTATTGAGACATGTAAGGTTTCAAAATTTTCTTTTTTTTTATGACGTAATTAGGATGGCAAGTTTGGTTGATGTCATGTATATATATTATATATATGTGTGTGTGTGTATATATATATCAGTTACCATGGTAGAAATATTTTTGGGTGAAGTTGGGTGTGTGAGAGAGTGGACAAATTAAGTGGACCCAATTGGACCAAATATGATTAGTTTGGGTTTGGTTGCTTGGGGCCAAACAAAGCCCAAGCCCACGGAGGGCATTTAGGTCATTTTTTATTTTGACCTAAACACGTTAATGCAAATTTATTTTTTGCATTTATGTCATCTTTTCCCTTTCTCTCTCTCTCTAAGTTTGAGCCAAGAAGGTTTTGTGATTGTGAGCTTAGATCGAGGGATGGTAGAGTGAAGTTTTGATAGTGGTTCTTAGGAGAATATCATCTACATGATGAAGGCATCCTTGAGCCAAAAATATTTAGAATCGAGCAAAATCGAATTTCGAGACTCACAAGTGTTGTGGAGTTTGCATTTCTTGGATTTGTGGTAAAGAGGGTTTTTCTTGTGGGGTTTACTTGGATTTGTTGTTAATGGCTTATATAAAATCTACTGAGATAGTATTTTGGGTATATAGAAACTAAATGAAAAACTTGGTTTAGATAAAAATAGAAAGTTGTGAAATTGGACGCCGGTGTGGTGTCGACACCTAAGTTTATTGTGCGAACCTTTGAAAGGGAGAATTTTGAGAAATTGGGACATGATGATTGGTGTCGACATAGTGTCGACACCTTTGAATAGTGAAAATGGCATTTGGTATTGACATTGATTGTCGACACTGATGTCGACACCTTGAGCAGGAAATTCGAAGTTTTTCGCTAGACTTGGTGTCGAACACCCGATTTTCAGGTTGTCGACACCTAAAAATTTGGAATAGTGAAAAAAAAATTAAATAATTTTTTTTAAATGGCTTTTTTTACTTTTTAGCATGAGAATATTTTGTATATTTTATTGTTAACATTAATTTAATAAAAAATAACAATGCATTGTAAAAAATTAAAGAATGTTAATATATGGTGTGCTTGAAATTTTGAGTAGTGAGCTTTTTATTTGTTATAAATAGTTATGAGTATTGTTCAATAATTAACTTATTATTTATTGATGGTTTTGAATTTGTTGAATGCATATATGGCAGTGTAGTGCATTTTATTCGTGATAAATATAACATAGATGTAGTGTTAGTTTACAATTAAATTGTGAACATGCAACATGGATGTATAGTGGAACTCGTGTGAAAAAAATATAAAGTTGGTAATTTGGCGTGGAAAGTTAGGAAATAATTTGAGATGACTAAGTTAGGATATGTCGAGTTTAGTACATTAGGGTACCGGATAGATGGCTTGTTTAATCCGAAGTTAAAGTCTTAGATGGCAAAATGGTATGGAGGGACTGTTCATAGCCCACGGTGGTGAATGAAAGTACGGGAAGTGACAATAAAAGTCCTAGATGGCAATGTATGGAGTAAATGTTCATTAGCCCCACGGTGAAAGTCCGGGAAAATTGACAAAATGAAAGTCCTAGATAGATGACAATGATTACGGAGGGAATGTCATAGCCCACGGGTGAAGTGAAAAGTCCGAAAGTTGAGAGTATGTCTACGTTCTTAGTGCATATGAGGTTGGTTAGGTATTGACCTAGGCGGTCCATTCAAAGGAGTAAACATTATTGCTTTTGTGAAAAGCCGGATTGTGGTGTAAACATGGATTTAATGTTGAAATTCACAGATTTGAGATGTTTGATATTTTGGTGGTGAATGAAAAAAAAAAAAAGATAGTACTTTATATATGTTTTCATCATATAATTTATTATTGGTTTGGCTTGATGTTCAAGTCCATTGTTAAATCTTTTCAAGATAACTCACCTTTACATAAAATGAATTTCAGGACGGGGTTATCCTGGAGCGTGAGGCAAGTGGGTGTCTGTAATGTATTTTAATTTGGAATAAAAACATGTCAGTGGATTATTTTGGGAATTGTAATATTCTTGTGGCCTGATGTGGGCATGTCCATGGATATCACTGTTGTATTTGAAGCCCATGGAGAGCATGGTCCCACGGGAGGATTAGTTGTCGTACTCTGATGTAATGATTGTGTAGTATTATGTTATTTAGTTTGACTTTTCGCATGGGTGTTTGCTGACGTGGTCGGGTTCTTGGTATTGATCGGGGCGTGACATGACATCCTAGTGTATTTTAAAAGTTTGCAGAACATGAAGAAAACACTTGAAGATGGTTGGTTTTGCAAAACCTTGAGGAGTAGGAGATTGTATGCCAAACTAAAGAAGAGTGGTGAGTTTTGGCTATCAAGTGTGACGTTTCTAGGGACATCATCAGGGTGGATGGAGTATTCTGTTGACCTCACAAAGTCGAAAGCCTTGGAAGTGGGCGAGGCCAACGAATGTGACAGCAGTTAAGAGTTTCATGGGTTTCGCTGGATACACCGGATGATTTGTGAAAGATTTCTCTAGAATTTGCAACACCCTTGACGCAGCTTTACGCGGAAGAATGTCCATTCGATGTGGATGAGAGCGATAGAAGAGTTTTCAGATATTGAAGAAGCGATTATATCCCGTCGATTTTAAGCTTTGCCCTCCGGGACAGATGGTTTTGGCAATCTACAGTGATGTTTCACATCGATGAATTGGAATGCGTATTGATGCACATGAGAAAGTGCTTGCCTATGCCTCAAACATTGAGACCCCAGCATGAGAAGAATTATCCGACCCATGATCGAGAACTAGCAGCAATGGTTTTTTTTTTTGCTTTGACGATTTGGCGTCATTTACTTGTAACGGAGTTCACATGTTAAGTTTTCACTGACCACAAAGCTTGAAGTACTTGTTACGCAGAAAGAGCTGAATATGAGACAACGTAAATGGCTTGAGTGATAACAGACTATGACATTCTTATTCAGTATCACTAGGCAAGGCTACGTTGTAGGTCAGACGCGTTAAGCCGAAAGTCGACAGACAAGCTGCACTTAGTTACAATCGCAAACACCTTTATTTCTCGTTTACCTAGAAGAGCAGAGATTGAAGTGATTGCTCGCCAAACAACCCACATGATGCTTACAGGACCATGTCGCTCAACCCGCCTTGATGGAAATTGTAAAGCACGGCAACCCAAAGATTTGTACTTGTGGAAAAGTTTTGAGGAGATGTTAGTGAATCCAAAGCCGATTTTACCTTACAAGACAGGGCACTTGGTTTCAGGCCGTTTATGTGTTCTAAACCTAACAGAAGTCAAATACAGTTTTGGAGGAAACTTACAATACCAAGTTCACGATGCTCCAGGAGGAACGAAATGTATTGAGATTGAAAGATAGATTTTGGTGGCCTTCCATGAAAAAAAATAGCAAATTTGTAGCACATATTTACCATGCCAACAAGTTAAAGGGCAGAAATCAAAGGGCAGGCATGTTATTGCAATCGCTAACCAATACGAATGAAAGTGGGAGCACATCACATGGATGTTTGTAGTCGGACTACGAACTTAACTCACAAGATGTTTTAATGCCGTTTGGGTTATTGTAGACCGCCTCACTAATCGCACTTTCTTATCCTGCAGTAAATGCCTACGTATTCATTGTCGAGTACCGGTCGAACGGCTTTATCATAGCATAAGTTATTCGACTTCACAGCGGAATGCCAGTTTTCTATAGTTTCTTCTCGGATCAGATCCGAGATTGACGTCTAAGTTCTGGAAAAGTTTGCAACGAGGCTCTAGGTAGCTGAGCTGAAATTTTAGCCCGGCCTCATCCGCAAATGGACGGACCGTCGTAGAATTTTTTCTATCCCAGCTTTAAAGACAGGTTATAGGGGGCTATTGTACTCGATTTCCTAAGGAAATTTAGAAATGCACTTGACCGCTGTAGAATGTGTCCTTACAACAATAGTTTTTTCACGGCGAGCATTGTAATGGAATGGCAAACCGTAGCGAAGGGGGCAGCTCTACGGGATGAAATAATAGGTCGGTCTGTTTTTGGGGAACGGACGTTGGAGAATGACAAATGTTGGACACCCGAGATTGTTCAACCTGACGCCGATAAGATCAAGGTAATTCATAGAGACTTCAAACTGCATAGAGTCATCACCAAAAGAGCTAGAAGATGTTCGAGATCGAGCTTAGATGTTTGAAGAAGGGGATCCACGTTTTTTTGAAAGTATCCTCCTTCAAGGGGATAAATCGTTTTGTAAGAAAGGAACGTTGAAGGCTAGAGGGATATAGGGTCATTCGAAGTTCTTCACAACGCTTGGCAACCGTTGCTTACCGTATTGCTGCTTTCCACTCAGAGTTATTGGCACTGTGCATGATATTTTTCATGTATCGATGCTCCAGAAATAATGTACATGACCCCGACTCTGTGCTCATCATTATCCTTTGGACATAAGAGACGATTTAAGCTATGTGAAAATACCGGATCGAGATAGTGAATCATCGCGACGCAATGGGCTTAGAACAAGGTTATCCTCCCGCTAGTGGGCGAGTTGATTGGCGGAATCACCATAACAAAAATCCACTTGGGAGCGATAAGATGAGATCAAGGAACGTATCCATTTCTATTTGAATGAATATCCGCTAATGACTCGAGGTACGTTTAGTTCTTTTTGCATTATCAACATTTGCCTTCGTACTCGTGTACCATTGATGGTGTTCTTGCTGTCCAAGTGGGCAATGTCGGGGAAGGCCGATTTGGTTTAGGATATTACCATCGGGTTATCATGTTGTAGGTTGCGGCTGAACTGATACGGGCATTTGAGGCGTCGCACCAAGGTTAAACCCCATTACAACAACATTGTTTATTTCGAATAGGTGTTAAATGACACGAAGAATGTTATTAAATATCATAACGGAGGTATGACGTTCGCCAAGTTTGGAGGATAAACTCTTATAAGGAAAAAAAAAAAAAAAAGGGGGGGATGTACATACCCCGCCGAATGGCGTAAATCCTTAATGAAGCAAATAAATGACCCTATTTTAGTTTCTGGAAGTCCTATCTTTATAGGATGTGAATAAGCCATTTAGAAAATTATTCCAATTTTTTTCAACTCGTCGATCGCAGAGAATTGCGTTCGGATGGTCGCGTTCGAACGGTAATCAGCAGCAAGTGAAAAATAAAACGGGAATCAACGAAAGTAAGAGGTGGTGGCACTACAAGTACACGGGATTATTTCCCATATCAGACAATACGCACCGCGACTCTCACTTACATTTAACATCTATACCACACAAGGAAGCAACCACATCCACACCCAGATAGAGGAGAGGGGAAAGGAGTAAAGAAGAGAATAGAAAGAAGGAAGGAAGAAAATCTTTGGGAAGTCTTCGTTCAAAAATAAAGCCATTGTGAAGCCTGGAAAAGCTTAAGGAAGGAGGTATCAACTCAAAATCATGTCTATATATGTATGATAAATTTTATAGGATTTTATTTTGGGTTAACATCTTAGATCTACGGCATGTTAGGGATTATTTTTAAGAGTTGAAATTGAGCTATTGAAACGCAAAATGGGTTTTATCTTGAGCTTGAGAAGCATTAAAGAAATGGAAAGAGTTTAATAGTTAATTTGGGTGAGAAGAAGAAGAAACTGGGAGTTCGCAGTAAAATGTTCGACCGTTTTACTGTGGTTCGATACGTTTAAGAAGGGTTGAACTTTTGGTTGGTCGAGACGTTTTGGGAAGGGTTCGCACGGTTGCGGCGTTTTCGAACATTTTTCACTGTGGTTCGAACAGGATCCTGAGGCTTAAATGATGATGAAATTTTGTGCTCTGGGCAACCATCTTATTAGAGTTATCCTATGCATAAAAAAGATTAACGGATGATGCCTTGGGTAGGAAATTAGAAGTTTCTATATGGTTGATCCTAATAATGTATAAATGATACCTATTGTCCTTTATGTGCTAAGAATACGACGTTTAAAGTCTAGTTAAGAGAATTCAGGTGAGTACACGATGCCATGTAACAAAATTATGTACTTTCGAATGTTTTCAATACCTAATATCTTATATTCAATGGTTTTCCATTTTTTCAATGCATTAACGATATATTATCAATAGCAAATGTCAGTGCCTTCAATGTATGATATGCTATTAATCTAGAATGAAACCTCTGGATGTTGAATAACGAAATAGATATATTCAAATATACTGCACGTGACACTCGTGTTCCCCTGTGGTGGGACCTTAATCTAAACTAATGGGTCCGAACGGTAAGTGGGGGACGTTAATAAGTTTCACTCTACAATCGTCCGAAGGCGGTGAGTGATGGGACGGTAAATAATTTCACTCTACAATGCTGAAACGGTGGATGTGGGGGACGTTAATAAGTTTCACCTCTACAAAGCTATAAGATGCATCCCACGACGCTATATGGTTCGCCATGTTATGTATGGCCCAGAGTGTTCTACACTTTTTATGGCATGTATATTTATCGGAAAACAGGATGTGCTATGTTTATGCAAGTTCAAGTTTCTAAAAGTAATATTTCAATACAGTTAATATTTGCTCACTTGTTTGAGCACGTATGATGTATGTATGATTGAATTATTAATCACATGTATTTTACGTTCATGCATTTGTTGTTATTCACAAACTTTAGGTTACGTTTCGAAAACCTTTTTAACACACATCAAAGTGAAGAACCATAGGAATGAGGTTGAGCACAGATTGTAGTTTTTGATAGCCCAAAGGCTTTGTATGTATTTTGTTGGCTTAGACCCGATTTATGTCTTGGAGAATATGTTTAATTAAAGTTAGACTGGGAATGTATGCCAAAGTTTGAAACTAGACACAACACTCTGGATGTTACGGTATGGCGTGACACTGTGTTATTTCAGTTATGACGTTTCGCCAAAGAAAAATTATTATGGCCTTGAATGAGAATGCAATGTTAAGGTAAGTGGGATGGCGGTAGACACAGAAATCACAGCCCACGACCGCATAAGCGGGTGCGGGGCGGGCCAGTTTTGCATAGAAGACTAAGGCATGCTAAACATAAATCTTATTTCAAAACTTTTCAAGAAGGAATTTGCCATTGGTTTACCAAAAATATCTTTTGAAAAAATTAATTTTGTAGGGCATGCCAACGAGAAAAACAAACTAAAATATATTTTAAATCAAAAAACATTGTTTCCACTTCTAGGTCATTACAACTTCTATATATGGATTTAATTGGCTCATCTAGGACAATGAGTCTTGGTAGAAAATTCTATATACTTGTAGTTGTTGATGATTATTCAAGACTTACATGGGTAATGATCCTAGCTCATAAGGATGAAACATTTTTCTCTTTTACTAAATTATGTTGTTGTCTTCAAAATGATAAGGGATTTGTTATCTCAAATATTAGAACCGATCATGGTCAAGAACTTGAAAATGAATCATTTGCTAATTTTTGCAATGAACATGGTATATGACATAAATTCTCGGTTCCTAGAACTCCTCAACAAAATGGAGTTCTTGAAAGAAAGAATAAGAATTTAGAAGAGATGGCTAAGATCATGCTTTGTGAAAATTATTTACCAAAATAGTTTAGGCAAAAACCGTAAACACCGCATGTTTTATTATAAAACGTGTCATGATTAGACCAATTTTGAAGAAAACTCCTTACGAACTATGGAAAGGAAGAAAGCCAAATGTGAGTTTTTATATGCATTTGGGTGCAAATGTTTTATCCTAAATAATGGTGAAGATAATTTAAGAAAATTCGATTAAAAATTGAATGAAACTATTTTCTTAGGATATTCAACTACAAGCAAAGTATTTCAAATTTTTAATAAACGCACTCAAGTAGTTGAAGAATCGGTTCATGTTATCTTTGATAAATCTAATATTTTTTCTTCTAAAAAGAGTGTTTTAAAAGATGTAGGAATTGAAGAAAGCATGGAAAATGTGAAAATTAGCCAAGGAAATGAGGAATCTCAAGAAGATATTTTC
>CM018894.1:0-10000 GCA_009663005.1 Actinidia chinensis | reverse complement strand
TCATGCTGTAACGACCCAGCCAACGTCCACGGGCTCCACGCGTCACCGGGCGGCATCACACCTTTTTTGTGATCCTTTTTCCCTTTAAAATTCTTTTATTTCCTTAAAACTTTTCTTTTCTTGTGTAGAAGCGAAACGTGTATTTATATTTTCAGAGCCAATGAAAATTCAATATTAAATTCATCCATTCGAAACACGTGCCCTTGATAATAGAGAGACTGTACTTGTCTTAACATTCATATATAAGTACATACATTACATATTCAAAAGGTTTCGGACATTCTAGTCTGGCTATTCTACGTGAATTTGTTATTCTTATTACATAACATGGTGTATCCTATCTTAACAGACTTCAAAAACTTATATTCTTTATTTTACTCCACTTGCTTGTCTTTGTTTCCCTGAAATATTATTAATAAACAATATTCCTAACTGATTGCTTACTGTAACCATATCCTCTAATATAGGTTTTTCCATACATATCAAACTGAACATATCAATGGTAGCATGCCCGTTATAAGATAACTCACATAGCATACTAGAAAACTTTGTTCTTTTTCAAATAACTGATCAAAATTCTGCTTGAACCTGCGCCAGCCCTTATCGGGTATCATACGTCATAAATGACATCTTTTAATAGTCAACAATAATTCTTGAGATAATACATATGTACTATCCTCCCGTCCTTAGTCCAGGGTTTAATAACATAATTTTCCCACCCCTTTGAGTCGGGGTATGCCGTCTGAGTACCTTTCCGAAAGGTAGAAATATAATGGTACATAGGCATATATATACAAAATCCTTACGAAATATTCTCATCTAAGCCATGGATTTGATTTGCATAATGTAACATAATTTCATACGTATAACATAGCATAAAAGAATAATTTACTCTACTTTAGAGATTAAGGTTACTTACCTATTTGCGTTTGTGTCGCGCTACTCTCGTTCGTCGCGATCTCGAGGCTAATTGGATTGATTCCTATACGTTTCATTTATTGATATGATTAGTATTAAAACCCTTACTTAAGTGTTTATAATTTAATTAAGTTCATGTAACTAAGTACTCTAGGCAAGCCATGAATGTTTGATTACTCAAAAATTAGTTTCTTTAAAGTTTCAACCGTTGAGAAGATTAGTATCTACAACTTTCATGTTTCTATCGTCAGAAAAGCTCTACCCGTTGAAAATGATCAGTACAAAATTCATGTTTCTACTACCGATCTGAGAAAAAGTTCTAACCCAGTTGAGAAATTATCAATAGCTACAATTTCACCATGTTCTACTACCGGTCAAGAAAAGCTCTACCGATTGAGAATGATCAGTAGTAAAAATTCATATTCTACCGGTCGGAAAATTCATCGGCTTAAGAATGATCAATACAAAAAATTTCAGGTTCACGGTCGAGAAAAGGTTCTACGGTAGAACTAGGAAAATCGAAAACCCACTTTTTGTTCAAAACTTCCAAGCCTGGTTTTGGGCCGTCCTAATGTTGAAATTTGAAAAATTTCCTATTAGAACCAAACTTGTAGGTATTTGTAGTATATACTAGGAAAAATTGAAATCAGCTCAAAATGTTTGTTATATGAAGACGTTTGGTTAAATACGAGCAGTATTTTTGCAATACAATATAGCGTGCATGGTTTGATCTTGATCAAAAATGGCGTATTCGTGCCTTTTTCCATGGTATTTATTTGTTACTTTATTAGGATAGAGCCTAACACTCCATCCTAGAGTATTTAGACCTTCTTGAAAATCGAAAACAAACGTAAAGAAATGAGAAATTCGTGAGATTACCTCATGAAATCGTTATGGTTTTTCTAAACTTTTTCTTTTCTCTTTTCTTCCTTCCTTCTTCTTCTTCTATCAGCACTCCTGCTCTTCTTTCTCTCTTTTTTTCCTACTCCTTATTTCTCTCCTTCTCTTTCTTCCTCTCTCCCCTTGCGTGTTGGGCCAGGTCCGCAATTGTGCTAGGACAGCTGGGGTAAGGGGGTGGGGGTGGTTGGGGGGATTTTAGGATTTGACATTATTGGGGCTTGGGGTGTGATTACATACACATGGGTTGATTTACACTACTTTTTAGTCCCTTAATTGATCCATATAGTTATTCATCAGACTTTACATTTGTCTATTTTTTCTGTTACCTTTAATGTAAAATATTTTTTCGGGTAAAAAATTTTATAATTTTCATAAAAAAAATCTGAAAAATCATACTTAATGCTTGAAATCATATCATACATAAATTTTCATATAAATAACATGTATTATACCTACTTCATGTATATCATATCATATATATATATAGAGAGAGAGAGGAAATTTAATTATCTTAAAAACTTTTGGGATTTTACACACACATACTTTGAAAACAAGATTTGGATTTGAATTGAATCGAACAACTCACTCACATTTTAAAGAGAAATACATTTGAGCATGAATGAGTCTATACTTGGTCAAATTACAATCTGTAAGTTCCCAGAAGCCGTAATAAATAATAATAATTTTATATAGTATCAAACTATTGGCTAAAACTCATATTGGATTATTGATATTTTCGTTGTTTTGAAGAAACAGAAATGTCAAATTGCTAAAAGTGTCACAAGTTCAGTCAACCGAACTTGACGACCTAAATTTTGAAGACCACGACCGAAGTTAGAACAAAGAGTTTGAAGCATGACCGAAGTCAAGTTTAATCGATCAAAGCATTTGGAAGCAACGATCAAAATGTGATCAAAAGGTTTGAAGCACGACCGAAGTAAAGTTTGGTCGACTAAAGTTTTTGAAGATACGACCGAAGTTTAAGATTCGATTGACCTAAGTTCGTGATGTCTCGAGCAAAAGTGGATCAAAAGAACTTGGGGATGACCAAAGTAAAGATCAATTGGCCGAAGTTGACGACCAAAGTTTGGATTTTAATCCTACATGTAAAAATCACGGATCCAATGGCTGAGGTTAAAACAAAATGGCTAGTTCAAAGCATTAATGCTGAAACAGTTTATAAAACTATTGGGGCTTATAACATGCAACCTTGGGGGGTTAAAGATATGAAGGCCAAAATTCTTATTAAACTGTGAAAAAATACTTCCAATTCTTGATAATTGATATGAGGAATTTGTAAAGATTATAGAGAAAAATACACTTAGAGAAGGGCTATCATGCTTTAATTTTTTCTCTTCTAGGATGTTATGAGTTTTGATTCCACCATATTTATTATTTTGAGAGATCATCTTGAAGTTGATTGTTATATTCAAGAAGGAATCTCTTGAAGGACTAGAAGACTATAGTGTTATAAATGTTTTTCAATTACCTTCAAGCTTAAAGATAGTGGATACCCAATGAGGACTTGAAAAGTGGACATAAGAAAAGATTTGTCGAACCACTATAAATTGTTTGCACTCTCTTTTCATTGTTGCTTATATATTTGATTAGAGTGCAGAGTAGAATTATTATTAAGTAAATTTTTAATTGACCGTTGAGAGTAGCAAACCTATTTCACTCCTTTATAGTTTATTTTTTAATTAACAAACGTATATTTTTTATAATTCATCTTTAAAAAATAGACGACAAGTATAATTTTTGAAATAGATAATTTGGTTTTTGAAGACAAGTACTCCTTTCCAACATTTTTACCCACAAAGCACTAACTAGCTTTTTTTCTTTACTATTGTTTCTAGTCATTCTATCCCTATGCAAACCTTGGCCCCTTTCTCCATCATACATAATCATTAATTTATGTTGTTCTTTTATTCTTTAACTAATAGATATCACCCGAACTTTCTCTTTTTAATTAATCTCGGTCTATTTTTTCTCTCTCTAAAAACCAAGAAATCCGATCGGTTATTACCAATTTTTTTACCTAGAGAAGGTGAAGATATGGTGATGATGGGTACAAGATATGAATTCCCAGAGAAGGTGAAGTGGGTAGAGAGAAAATGAAAAGGGTAGTTGATCAAGGTCTAGAGAGATAAAACTTGTAAACAGTGAGAAAAAGGTTGAATGTGTTGAGGGTAAGATCATCGATTGTGCAAAGTGGATGTGGCATCATATTGGGAGCTTTCTTAATGCAAACCAAAGTGATCCCAAAATACCCCACTTTCTCCCATCAAAACAATAAATTAGTATTTTCTGTTATCAGAATCTACGTAGAATTTGCTTTCATATACTTGAAATGCATTATGTGTGAAGTTTTGAACATTACAGTGCCTAGTGAAAAATAGTCATAGTTGAAGGGGCTTAATCGAAATTTATCCAAATCACGAACGGGGTTACTGGAGATAGAGTGACCGCCTACGAACGTATTGCTAATGGGGCTATCTGATTTCTCATTCTTCCCTATTGAGGGAGAGGATCTTTCAACAAAGGAGGGATAATGGCGAGTTGCCTATGGATTCCACTTGCATAGCTTCGTTTTCAATACGAATTCTGTTACAGATTCAATACGAAGGGAAATACAAATAGAAGTAGTAACAGAGAAGGGAAAGACTATGGAACTAAGGCAGAAATTGAGGGAGTGATTGTTGAAACCAATAGATAGGGCCGTAACTGAGGAATTAAGGATTAGGAGGAAGCCAGTTGGATGAAAGGAATACCACATGTGAATTACCAGAAGTTGTTATCAAGATTGTAAACGAAATGGTAGTAATAGTTAGTTAATTAGTTTTAACTGAATTCATCTCTGTCAAATATTTAGATGCTAGTTGGGAAAATTGTTAAAATGTGTATAAATACTTGTTGTATAGTTGAGAAGGAGATATATGATTTCAAGAACTCTTTTTTCCTGCGAGCATTCTCTAGCTCAAATAGAGAATAAATTCTTCTTTTCTGATTTTTACATTCTTGAACAACAAGTAGTTGTGAATTGTGTTGTATAATGGGGCTTTCATTTTCTTCGACAATGGTGGAAGGAACTAGATTTACAAGATTGATGAGCCATAAGGAATTTGAATTGAAATTTCTTCAAGAAACTGAGAATCAAATTCGAGAGATCAACAACCCTATCTCAAGATTCAGAAGGCTATAAACAAGAGGGAGGATAGGACTGAACTTATTTCAAGACCAACAGTATATCCACTACTGTTATCCTCATCCAAACAATAACATGCTTATTTGTTCAATGAAGATTGATGTACCTCGATTTGATAAAAATGATGTATCTAATTGGATATTCAAAATTGAACAATTTTTTCAATTCTACAATACTCCTGAAGATTAGAGAATCACCATTTCATCTTTCCACTTAAATGGTCCAGCTCTAAGTTGCTTTAAATAGATGCATTCGAATGGATTCATTAAGTCTTGTAAAGGGTTTGTAAAAGCCATCAATCTTAGATTTGGGTGCTCACTATATGAAGATGCTAAAGGTGCTTTGTCTATAACTTCAGCAAAACACCACAGTGGGCACTTTATCAGGCCCAATTTGAAGAATTATCTACAGAGGTGAATGGATTGTTTAACAATTTTGTGAGTTTTTATATCTCTCGATGAAACCGAGATTAGACGTGAGATCCTTGTAGCTCAACCCCAATCCTTGTTACAGGCTATGACTTTAGCTAGATTGCAAGAGGACAAGTTGAATGAATTATGACAATTTTTTAAGTCCACTAGCTAGAGGTCTGCAATTGATTTACTCTAGCCAAAAAGTATAGTCCTCTAATCCACCTATCCTACCTTCTCCTCCAATAACTACTTCTTTGCAACAGGTAAAAAATTCCCTGTTCCCATTAAAGGTTATCTCTGACTGACCCACTTAAAATTGAGACGGGAGAAGGGGGCTCTGTATTAACTGTGATGAAAAGTATGCGCCTAGCCATAACTGAAAATCTATTTTCTGCCTCATTAGAGAGGATTATGAAGAAGGGGAAACATATTATATGGTTTTAGATGAGATAAATGAAGAAGGGCATACTGAGTATCCCATTACCAATTCAATTCCTGAAATTAGTATGCATTCTTTGGCAGGACAGTTTAATCCAAGGACTATAAGGGTTAGAGAGAGAATTGATAATTGCTATGTTAATGTCCTTGTTGATAGTGGAAGTACACATAATTTTATGCAAGAAAGAATAGCTAATCAGATGGGATTACCTATTATTCCTTCTAAGCAATTCAAGGTGTTTATAGGGAATGGAGATTTCCTGATCTATGACAGTAAATGTGTTGATGTACAATTGTCTATACAAGGCCATAAGTTTATCACAGATTTATTCATTTTACCCCAATCCAAGGTCGCTAAATAGTATTGGGTTTCAAGGTGGGAATTGTTGGCCTGGGTTACAGTTATAAAATTCGTTAAACAATGGCATGTCAATAGAAGATAGGAATGAAAACTAGTGGGGAACCTCAATTACTGATGAATTGTTAATGGGAAAAATCTCATGAAGTTATCTAAAAGTCAGAATATTTCGTCTTTATATCACCTTAAGGTTGTAATGCTAGAAGAGAGACTTGCTGAAAATCCCATAAATGTATGCAGATCTTGTTGAAGGAATTTACTATATCTTTCAAGAACCCTCTTCCTTGCCTCGTTTTAGAAACAACTGATGCATAGAACTCATTTGAAACCAGATACACCCAATTAATGTCTTATCGTTACCCACATTTTTTTTTAGATTAGGGAATTGAAAATTTGTGGCGAGAAATGCGGCAACAAGGAATTCATAGGCCAGTCACAGTCCCTTATTCCTCACCGTTTTCTCTTGCGTTAAGAAAAAATATGGGTTATGGAGGGTTCTTGGTATTGATTATTGGGCATTTGAATTGCTATTACTATTTAGGATAATTTCCTTCCTATCTTACAATTGATGAGTTATTGGGGATGAATTCAAGGGGGCAATATTTTATTTCTAAATTGGATTTAGAAGCTGGTTATCCCCAGATTCGTGGAAATCCAAATATACCACAAGACTACTTTTCGACTCATTAGGAGGGGCATATGAGTTTTTTGTTATGCCTTTTGGGCTAACCAATGCCCATCAACCTTTCGGGGCCACTATGAATTAATTTGGACACTTCTATCTTCGTATTTAAGGAAATTTATGATAGTTTTCTTTGATGATATATTGATTTAATAGTTTGTCATTATTGAACACTTGAAGGGGGGTCCTCTCAGGGTTGTGCTTTCAAAGTTTTGTTAGAAAATCAATTGTTTGCTAATTTGAAGAAGTGTCTTTTTGTCAACCACCCATTGATTACTTTTGGGTCATATATATCATGGTGGAGTTAACTAGAATCCTGTAAGAAAATTCAGGCCATGACTGACTGGCCCAATTTTTTTCCAAAACTCTGAAGCGAACAATGGGATTTTATTGGGTTAACTGGATATTATAGACGATTTATACAGGTATGCGCAATTGCTATACCTTTGAAATTTGTTTAAAAGAAGAAAGCTTTTTTATGGGATGATAATACCTAGAGTAGTTTTAGATGAGCTTAAATTCAGAATGACACAACCTCTTGTTGTGACCATGCTTGATTTCAATATGCCCCCTTTTGAATAGACTGTGCTTCTATTTGTTATAGGCGTACTAATGCAGAAGAATCATCCATAGCTTTTTTTAGAAAGACCTGAGTTCTAGAATGACTGCAGCATCCACCATATGTGGAGGAAACTATTTGCAATACTGGGAGGCATTGAAAATGGAGGCACTACCTATTGGGAAATGGAATTTAAATCATTAAAACATATCTGAGAAAGCTCCTCAAACTGCTCATGGATCAATGAATTCAGAAGCCCCAGAGCGCAAGCAATACCTCATTAAATTGCTTTAGATTTTCAATTATACTTTGTATATCAACCAGAAAGGACAATCTGGTGGTTGAAAATGGCCTTATCAGAGTTTGAAATGAAGATCTGACAGTGATGTTGTTTTCAAACTCACAAAAAATCGTCATTTCTTTTCACTGATGGTGTTTATCATGCCTAAAACTACTATAATCATCCAAAAAAATTCCCTTTTGATGCTTTGAGAGTGGAGGTTTTTTAACAGGCTCAGATTAATAGGCTATGTTTCAGGGAATTGCTGAATGAAAAGCAAATATATGTGCTACGGGATGGGTTGTTTGTATTCAAAAATGCTAAAGGTGGCTGTTGATTCATTCTTATTACCATTATTCTTTATGAGTTTTTATAATTCCCTAATCGTGGTCATGATGTAGATATAACTTAAAACTTTATTTAAAAGTTTCTACAAATTTTTATTGCTTTAGTCTAGAAGTGGATGTGAACATATGGGGGCAAGTGCTTGGTTTGTCAGACGGATCAAATCTGCCACTTCTAAAGGTTGTGCTGTTTAATTGCGCCACTAACCTATTCCTGAAACCTTTGGGAAGATATATCAATGGATTTCAAACTATATTGCCTATGTCCCCAAGGATATCAGTTAATATTCTTGGTTGTTTTTGATACTATTGTCAAAGGCTGCCCATTTTAGACTTTCTTACTTTCATTACCACCGCTATTACAGTTTTGCCAATTTATTTACTGAGTATTGTTGTTAGACATCATGGTTTCCCTATTTCAATAGTATCTATAGGGATCCTATTTTCCCTTAGTAAATTTGGCAAGCTTTAATTCCAATTGTCAGGGCAGCAGCCTCTGAAGTATAGGACTGCCTACATGCCTCAAACGGGTGGATAGACAAAGGTTTTTAAATAGTTGTCTGAGAGCATATCTATGTGCAGTTTACTTCTCACATCCTAAATCATGGCCTAAATAAATCTTAATATGGCCGAACTTTGGTATAATAGATTCGTGTCCATTCAGCATTGTGACTCCATTTGAAGCTGTATAATGGAAATTCTCCTTGTCCCATTCAAGCTTATGTATAAGTTTCTTATTCTATTGAGGCGATTGTATTCAGATTTAAAGAACTAGGGAGACTTGTATTTGAAGGCCTTGAAACTCAATTAAAGCCGTTGGAGGTGGTTGAGGATCATTAATGCAAGATTTAACCTCTCAACACATTTTGAAAATAGAGCCGTTAACCCAGAGGTGTCAACACTTCTTCAGGTGTCGACACTTTCCGACAGATTCCGATTTACATTTTGCAGTCGTCGGTGAAATTGGACATAACTTTTTCGAATGCCTGAAATTTTGAGTCCCGTTTGTTTGCTGTTTGGAAATTAGACTTTCTGGGCTACATTTAGGGTCAATATATCTTCATTTGGACTTTGAAGAATAAATATATTGCATTTGAAGTTTGCTGCAGATTTTTTCACAAAAATAGAAAAAAAAAAAAAAAAAAAAAAAAAAAAAAAAAAGCATTCCCCCCCCCCCCCGGCTCTTCTTGATCATAACTTCTCAATTCTTTCTTCGAATTTGGTCATGAATAATAGTCCTCATTGAAATTTTAATATCAAGCCTTGAAGATAGATTCAACTTTTTACGTATGTGGATCTCTTATCTCAAAATAATCGCATCTGAAATTGGCTGCATTTCTCTCACAATTTTTTTTTGTTTTATTTCTGCATTTGGTGCTGATACTGATCGTCGACAACTTCTTTGGTGCTGATACTGGGTGTCGACACTTCTTTCTTTTAAACACTATTTCTTTGGCCTACTACATTTGCGCTGATACTCCTTGTGTCGCACTTTATTTCCAGAATTTTTACTTTTGCCTAATGACTTTGGTGCTGATGATGGTGTCGTATTTTTCTTTCAAATTTTAATTTTGGCTATTGACATTTAGTGCTAATGCTGGTGTTCACCCTTCTTTGGGGTGCTGATACTGGTGGTCGACACTTCATGTTTCTAAAATTTTGATTTTTGCCTACTGACATTTGGTGCTAATGATTGGGTCGCCATTTCTTTTTTCCAGAATTTTTGTTTTGTGCTACTAACATTGGTGCTGATGCGGTGTCGACACTTCCTTTCGCCAAAATATTTTTTTGGCTATTTCTTCAGTGTCGACAACTTCCGAAAGTAGGTGTCGACACTTCTTGTCCGAATGTTATTTTCGTGATTTTCTTGGCCTTTGATCATCGATCACGTCGGAACTCAGAT
>CM018893.1:20093322-20098322 GCA_009663005.1 Actinidia chinensis | reverse complement strand
ACTTAAAAAGTAAGAAAAATTAATAAATGCTAAGTATGATTTTTGAATAATTAATATTTAAAATACTAAAAGGATTCATCGTGAGAGGACGTGAGGGTGTGAGATGATATGAGATTTTAAGGATATGAGATTTTATTGGGTACCGTTACCGCAAAACCCCTTGCGGGTAGGAAAAATGCTACATTTACACAATTTTTGTACATATTTATACAACAAATGCAAAATGACGTCGTTTTACTTGAATAAATGCAAAACGACGTCGTTCCATTTAGGGGAGAAACGCAAAATGATAAATAGAACGACATCGTTTTGTATTTATTCGGATAAAATGACGTCATTTTACATCTGTTCTACAAAAGGTGTATAAAAAAATGCGTAAACTTAGCATTTTTCGGCAGATACCTAGGCGTTCCCGATTATTGGAGATCTCAAATTCGTTTGAAGCTTGGTTGTCCTGTGACCTGTTGCACACCCACCCCAGACAGAAGGCAGAAGCACAAAGACGGAGGAGTCAATTCTCACTCAAATCTTTTAGTTACGATCCCCTTCCCACATCAACCTCCAAACCCCTACAAACACCTCCTAGCGCCACCGCCAGACTCCTAGCGCCACCGCGTGCCATCCACTTCCGCAGCCGCCACCGCCACTTCCACTTCAACCCCCGCTACCACCCATATCCTTTCTCGCCA
This sequence comes from Actinidia chinensis, assembly GCA_009663005.1. NCBI lineage: Eukaryota > Viridiplantae > Streptophyta > Magnoliopsida > Ericales > Actinidiaceae > Actinidia > Actinidia chinensis. The sequence goes on along the minus strand of CM018893.1, from coordinate 20,097,633 downwards.
CCCCCTCCATTCCAGATCAAGTAGCGAGAGAGATAGAGGGGGGCTGGGGAGGGTTGGCGCCGGTTAGTGGCGAGGTTGGGATGGCCAGAGACGCGAGCAGTAGCGTCAGGTGGCTTCTAGGGTTTGGAAGTCAAAGGAATTGGTTTTGGGATCATTGTGGTGTTCTCAGAAGAATAGGGAAAACCATGATATTTTTTAAACCGAGAAAAGAAGGGGTTGCGAATCGAGCGAGCCCTTTCATGGAGGAAAACTGAGGTGACCTTGGAAGGATTCCCAAACTCCTTATCCTCCACCGTCAAAAGAGAATAGAAACGTGTAGAAACAGAGGATGGCTATCCAAAATAGCCGTGACACCTGGCTCTTCTTCAACAGGGGCAGTTTCACCTTCCGCTTAATTCACAAAACTGCTGCGAACCCCTTCCCCTTATTCCCACCTACCACCACGGTACCGCCCATATCACAGAGACAAGCATACAGTGAGAAAAAGTTGTTTGAAAATAAGCTTCAAAACCTGCTATTGGTATTCGATTAACAACCTTGGAGCCTCCTTCCATGTCTTCCCCCTACTTCCCACAAACCTCATCCGCAAACCCACTCCATTAATTACACCTTTTTCTTGCTCTTGATATTTTACCACACAAGTTATTATTAATTACAACAATCTCCTTGCAAAAACCAATTCTTACTCATTACAACACAACAAAATAAAGCCAGCCATATTGCCGACTCACATCTCACGTGTGTCCTTCCATTTCGAGTCTCACAATCTCACACTATAATCTGCTCGATCTTCAATCTCAAGTGTAGGGATAGATATCTCACTCATACCCAGTATTTCCATAACATTGCTCCGAATTGCCCCCTCACCCTACCCCAATAATATGATGAACAATGAACCAAACAAAATCCAAAACGTCTTCCCCTCTCTCTATACATATATTTATACATTCCCCCCTCCCCCCCCCATCTCACTCTCTCTCTCCTCTCTCTCACCTATAGATAATATAATATATATATTATATATATATATAACTATAATTCCCCCCCTCTTATCTATCTATATTTATACATTCACATGCAAGTGCATTTGCCGACGGACGTTTTGGGGAAAAGTAGGAGAAAGAGAAACAAGAGTTGTCTTTGTTCTTGCTGAATGGAAGATGTTAAGGGTAAGGCGGTGGAAGTTGAATCAATGCAAGGGAAGCGACCGATGAGTCTATTGAAAGACATCCGCCATATGCAAGGATCTCATGTTTGAGAAGGCTCTCAGAATAGGAATCTCATGTTTGGGAAGACTCTCAGAATAGGGATCTCATTATCTAGTTATCTGCATTTGTGAGAAGGCATTCTTAGTAGTAATCTCATGTTTGAGAAGGCTCTCGGAATAGGGATCTCATATCTGGCACCAACATCTGTGAGAAGATGCTAGTTTGATATCTCAGTTTATTTGGATTGCCCGTTTTTGGTTCGATATGTCTTGAACAAGTGTGATTCATCAGTTTGGTATCTCAATTTATTTGGATCACCTATTTTTTGTTCAATATGTCTCAAACATTTGTGATTCATTGAAGTTAGAAAATCTCGACAAGGTGGAGCTATACAAGTGTCGAGAAGATCGTGACTCTGGTCAGTTTCTACTGCTTGAACTTGATCAAATTTGGCGCTGAAATGTGCATTAGTAGCATTGTTACTTTGTTTGGGAGAAGTTTTTTCACCAAGATGGAGATTGTTAGATTTGGCGAACTTGACCAATATCTAGCGCCAAAAGGTGCATCCGTAAAAGTGTTACTCCGTTCGGAGAAGTTTTTCGCCAAGGTGGAGATAGTTAGAATTGGCTTCAAACTTCTAATTGGATTTGAATTCAAACTCTTAGTTGAATTTGTATTCAAAGTCCCTGTTGGATTTGGATTTAAACTCCTTTTTAGATTTGAATTCAAACTCTCTGATAGATTTGTATTCAAATTCCTAGTTAGAGTTGGATTCAAACTTTTTATTATATATGAATTCAAACTCCCTGATAGATTTGTATTCAAAATCCTAGATGGATTTGAATTCAAATTCTCAGCCTATATATACAAACCATATGACTGTGTATTATTCAGTGGTGGAAAATGTAGTGTGAGACAAAGAGAGAGTGAGAAAGGTGGTGGCTCCATCAGACTACCGGTGAGAGAGTGAGATATATGTAATCTTTAAATCTTTCTCTAGTATATTGAATCTGCTACACCACCCGAGAACGTAGGCAAGTTGTCAAACCTCGTAAATCATGGGTCTGAGTGTGTATGTTTTTGTGCATGTGCTTGATTAGTGTGAATCTATTTACGGCATAATAGAGTCAGGAGCTCGTTTCGATGATGAGGATGGGAATACAGGTGGTGCTTTGACGAGGCTCAGTGAGATGAGAAGAAAGAGACAAATGGCCAAAGTTTGTGGGTTTCCCAATTCAGGCATGCCCATGCGCCGCCAGTCCATCCATCCCTAAGCCAATCTGCCCTCTAACTCCTCCTACAACTGTAACCTTTTCTTCTCTCTTCTCACCATCCATTCTCATGGTTTAAGTGTTTTAGTCAGACAGATTTACATTACGTGTGTGCACGAATAGATGTGATTCATATGATTTTATATGGCAAAATTGTGTAGTTCTTGTTGCGAAATCATTCCTTTTGTACTCTTTTATGGTATAAGTTGTAGCCGTTGGGCGTTTCCATGACCCTATGGTTTAATTTACTTCTATGTTTTTTTCCTCTAATCAATTATGAGCCTTGCAACCCAATTCCAAAACTTTTTCAGGGTTATTACCATTTGGTTTCTTGATATTACAAACTTAGAATGATCCATGGTTGTGACAAAATTGTATAGATGTAAGGGGATAAAATATACAATGATAGAGTCTGGTTTTGCTAGGGCAGGGGCCTAAACCTTACCACCGCCGAAAAGAAAGGTCGACAAACCTCTGTGCCGGAGCTCGGTGCAGAACTCCCAAATACAAGCACTGTCGGACTAAGGTCATCGTTGCCAAGGAGCTTCCGCTGTCTAGAAAGCTCGGCATGAGTAACTACTCTGAAGCTTGGACGAGTGGCAACGTTAGACGGTCATCCCGAGGGATGTGAGGGGACAAAAGTTGACTTGCAAAACGGAGCTTCTTCTGACTACCCCCATACCAAGCCGAAGACGCCGGAGACATGATGACGAACTACCAACTACGCCACAGAGGTATGGTTGGGTCAACCACCTACAAACTAACACGGCAGTTGGCGCGTCAAGGTACACGCCGAGCTAGACTATAAAAGGAGAACTGTTGTTCTCACTCAGGTACACTTTTTGGGCTATCAAAACATACATACACTTTCTCTCTTTACACACACTTACTCCGGTCATCTAGCTTGACCGTCTGAGAGCCGTTTTTCAGAAACAGCTCTGACGGCCTGTCTCACTGTTCCTGTGCTGCAGCTGGGGTGTTGCCGAGCCACTGCTTGGTGCAGCTCTCTTTACGTTGGAGAACCACCGCAGATGTCTATCTTCGATTTCTCTTCCATCACGCATCAAACCCACTACCCCACATTTATCTAAGATAATTAATGTTACACTTGTTTGCTTTTTCCCTCAAAACGATAAGATCTGTATGCTATGCAATTTCTAATTTCTATTTCCCCTTGATTCCTAAAGACAGAAATCGAGGATCATTTTAAGAATGATATTTCTAAAACATATGTGATGCTGCAATAAACTTTTGGAAATATTTGAAGACTGGCATGCTCGATTTAATTTTTATAAAATCTTTCAGCTATTAAGAATACTACTTCACTTGTTTGAACATATTTTCTAGTTTAATAATTATATCCAATTTCCTGAACCTTTCAGTCGCGTGAATAAGTTGAAAATAAATTCAAAAATAAAAAGCCATCAATTGTGTGACTAGATTTGAATTTGCTACAAGATTTGAACAATGATATCATCCTATATAAGGACAGGAATGGGGATATGTATACATGTGTATGTATTGTTGTCGGTTGTTAAACCAATTTAACAGCCGACAATATCATGATTGATGAGTATTTTAATTTCGTGAAAAGTTGTGCATGCTTGTGATTAGAAACAATATTTGATTTCTTTGTCGTCTTTGAATCATGTAGATCATATTCTACGTAAACTGATATAGCTTCATGTGAAAAGTTATGCACATGATTTAAAATATGTCATTTTATTGCTTCGTCGTCTTTTTCATTTGAATCATGTAGACGTCCTTCTAAGTAAACTGAAGGAAAAGCTATGCACAAACAACATTCGGTTACTTTGTCCTCGTTTTCATTT
>CM018893.1:20048322-20050822 GCA_009663005.1 Actinidia chinensis | reverse complement strand
AGACCGGCTTGGGTTTATTATTAATAAGGAACCGAAAATGTACGTGAACCGCTTTAAAAAACCGAACGAAACCGTCCCCATTTTAATAATACAAAATCGATGACCGGACGAGTTTTACTGAACCGGACGAGTTTTTCTTCTAAAACTCTTTTTCCCGTCCGGCCCGCAGCGGGGCAGATCCACCGGAGAAAAATCGGTTGGAGGAGGAACTTCCGGGAAGTGGCGGGGCCACGGTGGAGGAGTAGTTAGAGTGCGGGTGGCGACCCCTGCCGGACTCACCACCGGCGTTGAGTGAATGACGCCGTCGTCGCCGTCCTTCTCTTCATTGTCGTCGTACGAGTCCCGTGACAGACTTATTACACTAGTACGCCCTTCCGCGGCGGCGACGAGGTTCGCGACTTGTCTAGCTATCCCCTCCAGTCTTATCTTCTCACTGCCGTTCCTCTGTGGCCTGTGATTTCTCTCAGAACGTGAAGAGTGAGAGAGATAGTGAGATGAAAATAGGAGAAGCGTTTGGGTTTTTTACCGTGTTTTGACGTTGGGTTACTTGTGTGTGGACTTGGAAGTGGGTCCCGTGATGTATAACACTGACAGCACATGACAAAAGTGTTGGTGTGGTGGTCCCTTGTCCATTGAATGGAAAGTACACCCGTGAGACTACTGTTCCTCACACTTAACAAATTTTTAATTAAATTATTATTTAATATATTTTTTAATTTAACTCTATTTTTTTTATTTTTTATTAAATATATGACCGGTTGAACCAGTTGAACCCAGTGTCTTGATCGGTTCAAGCACCGATTCAGTTCTGATAACTATGATTGTGACGGATAGGATACCTAACGGTATGACTCTATTCACACTCCTCTTTTTTCTCAATGCCCACACGTACTCAGTACACCTCCCAATATCATATTCTCTCAGCACACCCTCCTTAATTCTCTCCTCTCATCTTCAACCTCCAAGTGCAACCCAACTCAGTACCCACCACCACCGCCACCTCCTCACCTCACCCACTGTCTTTCTCTGTTTCCCTTTGCCTCTATCTACCCTCTCCTTTTCGAATCCCCTTCTCTCTATCTCTCTCTTTCTTTCTTCACTCCTCCCGAGGCGATCTCTCTCAGTTCCTCCCTCATTTCCATTCGACCGCGGCTGATTTGAAGGGGGTGAGTGTGAGACCCATCTCTTTGATTTTAGGGGTTAACAAATTAATTTACGGTGTTTATTAATTTCTAGAATTTTAAGTGATGTTATTAAAAGATTGTGGGTAACAAATGTAAATATTTAAAATAATATGTAATAATACATAAAATCCATGGGAAAAAGTGTAATTTTAAAAAAATTGGGTGTGTCATCTAAGACACCCGTCGCCTGGTTCCTATCTATTGCTATATCTTATATATATAAATGCCAGTAACCAAATGACCACCCCACTTTCTTCTAATTTTGCCCCTCTACAAATTTTTTTGGTAATTATAGTTTTCAGTCCCTAAACCTTTTTATTACTTATGTTGGACCCTAGAAATTTATGTTTAGTAACAAATTGGTCCCTGGATTGTTAATAATTACGATTGGTCCTTAGAGTTGCTATAAATTATACTTTAGACCCTAAGTGACGGTTATTTTATAATTTTTGGTCCCAAACTTTTTGATTTTATTAATTTGGTCCCCACAACTTTCTGATTTTGACAGTTTGGAGCGTGATGTCCCTAACCTGTTTAATAATTCTATTTTATAGGGAAGTCCCTAGAGTTTATGTTACCGCCTAAGTTTTTTTTCCCGATTGCCCTAACCATACTTTTTTTTCATTTAGTTTTGTTTTTAATTTTGCCCTCACGTTGTGAGCCCCATAACTATTTTTTTTATTTCTTTTTGGGAACAATATTTTTTTTACCTAATTTTTTTGGGCCAATTGCCCCTATCTATTTTTTTATCCATTTTTTATTTTTTGCCAATTTTGCCCCTACCCCAATTTTCAATTTTTGTGTGTGAATAATAACTCCAGACCACCATTTTTTCCACGATTTTGGCTACCATTACCCATTTTCTTTTTCAATTGCTTTTTGTCTGATTTTGCCCTTTTAATTTTTTTTCTATTTTTTTTTTTGATTTGACCCCACTTTTTTGTTTTCGATTTTCCCTTCACCTTTTTTTAATTTCTTTTTGGGGAACATATTTCTTTTATCACACACCATTTTTTTTCCTGATTTGAGTTACCCATTTTTTTATTCTAATTTTTTTATTCTTATTTGCGCCACTTTTTTTTATTTTGAGTGACAGACAACCGCCATTTTTTTTTTCAATTTGGGCCTTACCCCATTTTTGTTTCTTAATTTATTGTTTGTTGAATTTGTTCTCCCCCTTTACCTTTACCCAATTTTTTTTTAACGATTTTAACTCTTTTTTTTCCGATAAAGTCTACCCTATATTTTTTTCTATTTTTTTGTTCCCACTTTTGGCCATTAACTTGATATTGGACGATTTTAAAACCCTCTTAGTT
>CM018893.1:19988322-19993322 GCA_009663005.1 Actinidia chinensis | reverse complement strand
ATGAAAAAACCCCTCCTTATCCCCTTTCCCCAGTCAATTAGTTGCGTTATCTTCCAAGAAGACTACCACGGTCGCCGCCCTCTTCTTCCTCCGCAACGTCAGCGACACCGCCGCACTCCTCTGCTTCGAATCCCAGGCCCAAAAGCTCAAGAAAATCGATTTCCCTCAAATCAATTGGTATTCAATTGAACCCATCAAAGATAAATTGTCACAGTACGGCGCCCAAATCGAACGTTCGCGCGGAGATGCCCTGGAAAAAACCAAGGAAAATTAGTTTTAACTAAGAATATCTATATATATAATAGGTTAATTTTACTTTGGCCCCCCTTAACTTTTACATGTTATCATTTTGACCCTTTGACGTTAATTTAACATTTTTTAGAGAAAATAATTTCACTTTGCACCTCTTTAAGCTTTTATCATGTTATCATTTTTTGGCCCTTTATTTTAATTTTAACATTTTTAGAGAAAATATTTCCACTTCTTTGCACCTCTTTACTTTATCATGGTATCATTTTGTAATTTAATGAATTTTTTTAAAAATAAAATTGATAAGGCAAACTCCAACGGTCATTTACATATCATTTCTTCAATAGCCCCCACCCTTATCCACCCATTCTAAAAATATCCAAACAAGTTAAAAAGTTATCCCATATTAATACTCCATCCAAAAAAAAATTAAACATTTATCCGACCTCTAAAACTTTATTCCTCCTCTAAAACTTATCCCCCGAAGCTATCCGGCAGCCAAACGACCCTTAATGGTGTAAGAAAAATCGAAAAGACCAAAATTGGTTTAGTTTGGTTTTGTAAACCAGTTCAATCAGTTTGATTTTGAAATAAGGAAAACCGAATTTATCTAGTTGGATTCAGTTCGATTTTGTAAAAAAACATATTAACCAAATTGAACTGAAAAAAGCTGCTTAGTTATTTCAATTTATTATAGTTTAGCCCAACACTTTCAATTTATTATAGTTTAGCAATCTAACCATAAAATTTGCATTTTTTAGTTTAGTCTAATTTAACTTCATCTCACCAATGTACACCGTTGATTCAAAAAAACAGGCAAAAGTAAAAATGGGCAGCTGCCCTAGTCGTTTATTTCATATATCTCTCTCTTCTCTCACTCACTCTCACAACTCCACCCCAACCGTCGATGGTTGTCGAAGGTGGGCAAGGGATGTTCGTCGCCGTCTCTGCCGTAATTCAGCTCCCTCGTCCTCTCTGCTTCTTAACTTAACATGCATCTCTCTCTTCTTGGCTCTACTAGATCTAATGGCTGCCGACGGTGGGTAAGGATTGTCCGTCATCGTCTTTGCATTAGTCCCTCGTCGTCTCTTCCTTCTCTACCGCTTTCTCCTCTTGGCTCTACTAGAATCGCGATATGTGGTTGAGTTCAACTCTCTATGTACTTGTGATTCTGTGAAAAAAAATGTTTTTTTATGTGGCTGAGGTTGCTCTATACTTAAAAATCTATGGTTGAGGTTGATTTAAGATTTTTTTGTAATTAATCTATTTTTTTGTAATTTATGTGATTCAAACCGAACTACCCGAAAACCAAACAGAAAATGGTCAAAATGAACCGTTCGGTTTTCTACCACTTCTGGTTTGGTTTGGGTTTGGGCAGAACTGAATTTTTCGATTCATACTCAAAATATGTCTCGAAAGTGAATCAAAAAAAATATTTACACCCCTAATTTTATGTGACTAAGTTATTGGAATAAAATTAGTTATTCCGGGTAACGAATAATTTCATGTTTGGATTTCATTTTGTGGTTAGAATTATTTGTCTAACCAGACTAGTAAACCTTGAAATTATTCTTGATTCAGTGATTTGATGAGTTTATTCATGTTTAAGTTTTTCAAACAAAACGTAGAATACACAAAATAAGACAAGTCAAATATATTTAATTCCATAGAGATACATATCATTTTTGTAATATCAAACAAATAATATCAATATATAAAGAGTGACATGTAGTTATAAATAATTAAATACACTTCTTTAATAATGAAAAATACTGATACCTTGCGAGATTCATTTCTTTTAGGAATTGGAATTAATATTTTGGCCGTGGGTTGACTAAATTTGTAAGAGCATTTCCAAGAGCATCTCCAGTAATAATTTTTGCTTTTTTAAATTTTTTAATAAAATAGAGAACCTTTTAATTTTAGGGGACTATTTTTTGACCATCTTCTTCTACATTTTTTCTCTAACTCATTTAAAAACACTTTCATTATTCTTTTTCAATTTTATCTATCCTTTTTAAAAAAGTGATTTAACAAAATGTGAGAGAATAGGAAGAGGAGAGGAGAGGAAAGTGATTTTTTAAGTTTAGGGTAGAGTTGTCAAACGGGTTGTGCCTTATCGGCTTCTCCTATTTATTTTGGTGCTTACTGTGTTTTGTGTCATGCCGTGTCTATTTGATAAAAAATTATGGCCGAAATGGCTAATTGCCTCGACCCATTCGTGTTCGTGTTGTGTCATTTTTTTTTTATAAATGAATTCAATGCGTTAAAAATCTGAAATCATTTAAGATTACTCACATAAACATATTGTGTCATGCTCCCAAAACAATGACATCGTCTGTCGCCAAGCCCGCCCGTTTGACACCTCTAATTTAGGGATGAAACTTAGTCGCACAATTCATAGATAAGGAATCGAACACACAACTATACGCTTGAAACAACATATCTAAACTAATATGTTTAAGGTATGAAAATGTGTGAAAAGTATATAAGAATATGTGAAAGTGTATTGAAAATGTGAAAAATATATTAAATTAAAAATTTTTGTCATTTTGTGCTTCCAATAGCAGAACCCCTAAACTAATTAGCTGTTTTCTGCTTTATTTACTTACCATGCTTATTTTTTTTCTTTGCACGGTTGTTTTGAAGTTCAGTAAGTAAATATCTTTTACATCTCATTCCGCATGACTGAAATCTTCTATGGTTGATTAGTTTTGTTAGTATAAGAAAATATACAATAATTTACCAAACAAAATGGAGTTAAGACACTTGAAAGAAGCTTAGATAATGCTTTTTTATTAGGTGTAAAAACAAAACATGAGAAATTGAAGTTCTGTTCTATGTAATTATAGAATGCTTTTTTTTTTCAGATGTAAAAACAAAATGTACTTTTTAAATGTACTTTTTAAAAACTAAGTTCTAAGATAATAATAATAGGTAAAATTTTGATAAAGTTTGGTTCAAATTACAGAATAATTTATTTTAGGTAAAAAATCTTATTGTGCTAAAGTTTAGCAGATAAGTAAAAAAAATACGAACTTCTATTTTTTATAGATTTATTTACATTTTTAAAAATTAAGTTCTCTATTGATAATGTTTTGTTTTTCAAATTACATATTGATTTTTCAAATTACTTTTTTTTAGAGATCATGTTTTGTTTGGATCTGTTTTTTTAGAGATCATATCATGTTTTTAACTCTCTCTCTCTCACCAAAATACTAAATAAATAGTATAGATAGGTATGGAATTGTTGAAAAAGAAAAAGAAAAAGAATAAGAAAAAACCTGGATGTCCAATAAGGAGGTGACACGTTAGAAAATGGATGGTGTTCATTGTACACCCTGACATCATTCCATGATGTTATGGAAAATGCTATGGGTACACCCAAGGTGTACACCAAATGTACACCTTGGAGAGAGAGACACAAAGAAAGTGGGACCTACCCACTTGGGTGGGTGGGGTCCACTTTTTATGTGTCTCTCTCTCTCCAAGGTGTACATTTGGTGTACACCTTGGGTGTACCCATAGCACAACCCTGATGTTATTGGGAACGTAACCAGGATTATGAATGTTGACAGGTAAATCAGGTACGAATCTTGACTTCGTCTATTGTTATGGCCAGGCACGTGGCTTAGAATAACAAACCCCAATGGGGGAAGCCATGGGCTCCGACAACACCAGATGACAACCCTTTTTGTTTTTGCTAACAAGGGAAGGGACCGCGACCATTGAAGTTAAAATGAAGACGGACTCCTGTCCAAATGCCCAAACCCTGACCCTAAACCAACGCCCGTCTCCCTGGTATCTAATGAATAGCTCTTTAATGATTTAATCATATCATCACAAGGTCATTCTAGTCATTTTACACCACTACCCGGATGATAACTTGTTTTTGTCTGAACTCAGACCACAAAATAAGGGTCATCAAAAAGTCCGTAATCCATGGCCTGACCCATGGCTCAGAGAGCTCAAGCTTGTCCCAAGTTTAGGATAGAATAGGTTAGGTCTGAATTTAATTTTGAAACTTGTGGACTGTCCCAACTCGTGACCCACATCGAAAGTATTAATTTTTTATAAAATTTTATATTTTATACGTAAAGAATTAATACTTATGGATGATTTTATATAATTACGCATTAATTTTTTTATCTTTGATATTTTTAGTTTTTTAATTTAAAATAAAATATATTTACAAAAAAATTATTTAAAAGCTCGTAGGTTCAAGCACCTTAAGATCTGTGAACAAGACTTGAGTTTCATCTTTTTAGTCAATTCGACCGTTAACTAATCAAAGTCTATCGAATCTGGCCTGAACCAACAAAAAAAAATAGTCGACTCCGACCCGACCCATTGACGACGTTCAGAAACGTTTAGCCGTTAATCAGTTAAGGCGACCAGCGGCTATCTCTCTCTCGTTCATTCGATTCTCATGATTTGTTAGTTTCTCTCCCCTCTCATGATCTAAACTCATCAGTTTGTTGAAGCGGCTCCGGCCTTGTCCTCTTCAAACCGCGGTCTAGATTATTCCTTTGTTTTTTGTATTTTATTTTGGGTGTGTTCCAAAAACAGAGGGATCTGTTCGTCCCTAAGATTTTCTCTCCCTCCAAGAAGAAAAAAGGAGAGGGAGACAAGGCATCCAGGTTTTGGAGGTTCTTGCACAGCACAGATGCTTAGATCCCTTATTCAATCTTCCTTGCCTTTTGCCGTTATCCATTCGATTTCTCTCTCTCTCTCTCTCTCAATCATTATTA
>CM018893.1:19910822-19913322 GCA_009663005.1 Actinidia chinensis | reverse complement strand
CTAAAGCAGATTCCCCCCTCAGGTACAAGAAATTACACTGATCCCCCGCCAGATTTTGTCAATTAACAAAAGCAACAAAAATTACGAAATGACTTACTTACCCTCCAGTGACCAGTAAAGTCCCTTCTCTCTCTTCCCTCTTGGTCTGATCCTCTCTCTCTCCGCTGTAACATATGCACATATATATATAATACACAAAGACCACGAACACCAACCCACTCACCACCAACATCCATCACCATCACCAGTCTCTTTCTCCCAAAAACACCAAAACCACCATCTCGTACACCTAATGACCCATAAAAAAATACATTGTTGCACTTCCTTAGTCCTAACTATTGAGTACAGCCCAGCTGGATGAGTCCAAGCTCATTTGGATGAGTCTAAATCTAGTAGCCAAACCCAAGCCCGGTTGGAGTTCATATGGAGTGTCTATGTGACGGTACACACTCCCTCCAGTATCTCCTAGAACTCTTGAGAGTATTTAATCTTTTTGTTTTCAAGTTTTATCTTTTTGTTTTCCTCTTAGATTAGGATATGATTTAGGTATCTGTTAGGAGTCTATCACCTCCTTCCCTTGGATCTATAAAAGGAGGGTAGGGTGCTTACATTTTCTGAGTGTTTGTGCTGTGGGCTGAGATAGCAGAGTGGCTGTAAAGTGAGATTGAGAGGCAAGATAAGGAGAGATTGTGAGAGAGTGGTGCTGGAGTGAGTCGATAAAGTTCTTCTCAGTCGTAATTCATTCGTTCGATAGTGGGGTTGTTTGATTTCTCTCCGTGGACGTAGGCATCGTTGGCCGAACACGTAAGGATCTTTATTGTCTTTTTGTGGTTTGTAATTTCGTGTCGTGTTTGAGCACAACAAGTGGTATCATTGTGAGGACATGCGTGAAGAATTACAGTTCACACTCGGATTATTAAAAAAAGAGTTTCGGCTTCTTAATATATATTATATGGAACTCACCACTTACAAGCCTTAGCCTTTTAATGGTCAATAGTTCCAAACACAGTGTATTGGGGCAAGAACCAAGTGATGCGGACCATGCGATTTCTGTACACATGGTATCTGGTGCCTTACGTGACACCATGGGCAGACCCTGACGCGAACTCCTCTCAACAAGTGGTATCATACCGATAGTTAGCAATCTAATGGGCGGCTAATACTCCGATATTTATGGCTTGCAAGAGAACTCTTGATAGAGCAAAGTGCGCGCGACATAGTAGTCCTGCGGCCAGGTGGATCCAATGACAGTGAGTGCTGGTAAAGAAGCTCGAGTTTGGTGTTGGAACATAAATAATCAAGGTTAAGGGGACTTGGATGATCACGTCAAAATAATCAATTCCCAAGGGGGAGTAAGGCCAATGCAGCCCTCACACATGAGGGGGAGATTGTTGAGGACATTGTGTGAAGAAAAGTCCCAATCAAATATTAATAAAATAGATTGCCTCTTAATAACATTAGATAGACTCCTCACCCTTATAAGGTTTAGCATTTAAGTGGGTTATGAGTTTTCAAACAGTGTATACACTTGAGCCAAGACAAAATGGAGCGGACCTATGCGATTTCCCTCAAATGGATCGGGCTCTTACGATGAGCCAGAGCAACTCTTGAAGCGAACTCTCTCCCAACACTAACTATTTGCGGAAATGTGTGAGATCCACTTGAAATAGTAGAGTGTCCCCATTAAAAATATTGAAAACCACCACACATTTCCATTAATAAGATGGTGACTGTTGAGCAATGTTTAGCCATTTAATTGCACTCGATGTCAACAAAGTAGTACTAGTCCAACTTCTCTCTCTTTAAATCGACTAAATGACACATTCTCTCCTCTCTCTCTCTCTCTCTACATTTCCTCAAGATTCATCTCAACCGTCTCCCCCCTTCCCTCCCCCTCATTTCTTTTGTGTGGTTTTAATCAGGTACATCACCTCCAAATACCCCTCCAGCTTCTTTGACCCATCTTCTCCCTCCTTAATTCCCCCCCCTCCCACCCCCCTCTAACTATCTGTAACAATGGGTCTCATACATTACCACCAATGAGGGTAGTTAATGTTCACCCACCTTGTCAGATAGGTTAACATAAGCTATCTTGTATGCACGAGTGACAATGATTTAACAGATGGGGGAATTTGATCTACAAAATGTGAATCTTAAGGGAGGTTAATGTCATTTTTGAAACCTCAAGGGAGGTCCATGTAATTATTAGAAATCTTGAGGGAGGTTAGTGTAATTTACACTTCATTTTTGAGCAACTTCCTAGGGCAAATTTGACAATTAGACTTGCGGGGTAAATCCCCATTTTTTTTAAATGAAATAATGATACTTACGTTACAATACTCATTCCAACATTTTTGACGAATCAAACGTTAGAATTCGTATTACTACTGAATTATCATTCTATTCCAATTCCTCTGTTCCAATGAATAAAAAGAAACCTCATGTTTACAACCATACTTGGTAGGCGGAGCCCAGTATTGTAAAAATATGATGTTATGAC
>CM018893.1:19763322-19770822 GCA_009663005.1 Actinidia chinensis | reverse complement strand
TGGCATGCCATGCATACATCTCTTGTTCCAGCATTTATCGAACAATGTCTTTCCACGGAACCTAATGCTTGTCATTTGTGACCCTAGTGGGTGCACGTAACGGATGCCTTGCCGATGAAGATTGGCCTGATCGACACATAGTATCATGCATGATAATAGGTTTGTTAACAAGCAACGTTTTCGACCATACCATTTGTACTGACTGGGTCTGTGTACATACTCACAACATGAATGGCTAAGGATTGATTTTCAACTGTTCGTCGCTTGAAACCGAACGATGACATGCACCAAAATTTTCCTTTTCGCTCGGCATCTTCTAAGTATGGTTTTACACTTCTTCACCTACTCAAACAATATATATATAGCCAATAAATGAAATAGTAAAGGGTCCAGATGAATTCCATAGGTTGTGGTGCAGCATCGGCGTCATGTTTGGCCTTACGTGAAGGTGAAGGAGAAGCCAAGCTTTAGCATTGATAAGACCGTTACACCAAAGGCTGACATGCCTCACGTAGGTCACACCTGTGCTATGCATTGATATGATATGACTCCATGAGTAAGAGCCTGGAATCCCAGAAAAGATGAATAACACGTGACTCTGCATATGGTTTTACTATTCATCATTCAACTTGTCAGTAATATATGAATATATAAATGGATATAGATTAATAAAACCATAATTAAAATGATGCAAAATTAATTATCTACAACCAAATTTATTTTACAACCAAAAATATCGCATGGTAATAATATATCTAACAATTGTTATATAATTCTCAAGGTCAAAAAATATTATGCAACCAAAGTACTATACATGGCCTCCTGTACCACATCGAGGTGGCCTCCTATCGTCTACTGGGGCCTCGGTCGACGTGAAAAGACATGTGTTAGTGCCCTAGTCTGTGTGGGCCCTAATAGCTGTGGCTGTGGCTTATGGGCTATGCTGCCTCCTCTGGTTTGGCCGTCGCTGTGATTTTTTTTGCCTGTGTGATCTGTGAAACCCTCTACTGAGACAATTATCTCTATCTACCCCCCAGATGTCAATAATGGGTCAACATATCCATTGAATTCCTCCTCATCCCTACTGTCAAGACGAAGAGCTCTGATCATATGTAAGCGGAGATGTAATAGGCGATGGGTGTGGTGCGACGTGGTTGACCCAACTACTCGGACGTGATGATGAGGCACATCATGTGACGAGATGGGATACGTATATGACGGCACATCATAGGTATAACGTTA
The DNA here is from genome assembly GCA_009663005.1 of Actinidia chinensis. Classification (NCBI taxonomy): domain Eukaryota; kingdom Viridiplantae; phylum Streptophyta; class Magnoliopsida; order Ericales; family Actinidiaceae; genus Actinidia; species Actinidia chinensis. The sequence continues at coordinate 19,769,580 of CM018893.1, read as the reverse complement.
GGATGCAACGTCTAAGTAGCGTTGGACATATGCATTAATGTTGGGGAGAAGACGTGCGGGAGGTGGTGGACTGAATGCTGGTAGCATGGCAGGGGAAGTGGCTGGGACTCCTAGTGGATGGTAGAGGGGAGGTTCTGGGACTCCTGGTGTCCGTCCGCTTGTGCCCACGACAGTGCATGAAGTGACAGGCTACACATGTCCCGGGATCGTACATGTCCTGTAATGACTCGGTGATCGTATGAATAGATGGCACGATCAATGCGATCATGTATGGCAGCGATGTAGCGAGTCTACAAAATAAGTAACTCTATGAGGCGCAAACATGTACAATTCAAAACTAAAAATATAATAAGTGATTGATACTAACCGCCAATCTTGATCGTGGAACCAATCTCAAAAGTATTACTAGTCGGCCGAATGGAGCTGGATTTCCCACCCGTGTACGTGTGATATGCCAGTACCATACCATATAAGGATTTCATAACGCATGACTGCATCATTAATGACCCTACTATCAAGATACTCACGCCTATGAGCCATTGTTCAATGTGCTCTAGATGGAACTGGGTCCAATCAGTACTTGCTCCCCTTCATGTCATACCATGTAAGTAAGGCGAGGTATTAGGAGCCTCAGGTACCACCTGTCTTAACCCAAAAACCCTGTTTGCATACTTGATTTTGGTAGATGCCACTCACAACCTCGAAGCAGACCAAAGGGGATCTACTCACCCTATTCACTCTCAACCCGACAATAATCAGGAAGTTTCATGCATGATAGCATCGTACGACTGCATGTGAATTATATAGTTTACATTGATAAAGATCAATTATAACAACGACGAGGCAATAAGTTATATGAATTAATAAAATCCGAAATTGGTATACATCCTCGTCCATCTCAGACGGTCCAGCTTATCTCAGTAACTCGGACGACATTTGGTGGAAGTAGTGGTCGGTGCGCAATCTATATCTCCATATGACATAAACGTTCAAACATAATATAAGAAAATTTATAATTACAGCATTTAGGTGTTAAAGAAAAATCAATCATACCTAATCCCCATTGTTCCACCGAGAAAATGCACCCCCTATAAGTAAAGGCTACTGTCCAGTATTAGGATCATCCACGCGATTCGGGCACCGATGCGGGAATCGCTTGCATGCCCCAAGTCTGTATAGATTAATTATATTAAAACACAAGCATTTTTTTAATAGGGCATAATGATTAATCTATTATACCTGTAAATAAATAGTGCTCCTGCAATTTGCCTCTAGCCCTATCTCGTAGCCCGACACATGCTCCTATAAAGCATGGCTAAAACTGCACTCCCCCCAGCTATATTCTCCTACAACTTCCAAGTCGAGTAAGGGAGTATGCGATCCTCACCAAAGTCTGGGAGTAATGCTGTGAGTATTAACCACCATAGTCGAAGTAATAAGCACGTGCGTGTCGCTATACACTCACACATCTGCGTGCTTGGTAGACATCGAAAGTGGCAACGTAGCCACGACATCCTCCGACGGCCATTATCAATCTCTTTGCAGGTGGTATAACCACTGAATGCCCGCATGCATATATCCTGGCACTCCTGTTACCGTACAAAAAGTTTGGGAGTGTGTAATAAGGGTATCATCAACAGTAGTCCAACAAATGGGCAACCTCTTGTAAAGTGATGGCTAGCCTCCCGATAGGTAGATGAAATGTATGTGTCTGCCGGCCTCCAACGCTCTCGATGCCGCTATCAGGCGTTGTCTAAACGAACGGACCAAGTTGAATGTCACCATAGAAACGCAGCACGCAATACGTACTGCAAAACACGCGGGTCTAACTCTCGTCATACAGTCCTGACCGGCAACGTCTGCATGCTAGCGTCATCTGTACCCTTGCATAGAAATAGTGGTAAATAATTAATATGTTACAAGAAACTGTTAATCTCATACATACCCCATGTTCCATATCCAAGTGATCAATGGTTAGCCTGTAATGTAAGTATGGTGCCATCAATAGGCCCTGGCAAACCTACATTATCCTAGTCCCTGTAATGTCCATGTCAAGTCCATATCTATATAGTTTAATTATGTATCGTATGATAAAGCATGAGTGCAAAGTCCAAATATCACAACCATGCCCCAAAATACATCCAAATGACAAGAAGTTGAAATATAATTACAATCTACATGTTCTTTGAAAATATAAATACAATAACCATCATTACTCGCTAGTAGGCCCCTCAATTAATACTTTAACCATTTTGATTTAGACATTTACGCCTATCATGCCTTGTTCCTTACAAATCCCCTATATTTTGACGTTTTCTGGAGACGTCATTTCATTATGGATCGCTTTGTTGACGTCTAAATGTGGAATCTCGTCGGCAATCAGATGGGGAATGACATCTTAAGACCATCTATGCAGCCCAATAATGTTCATGCATCCATTAGTTTAACGATGTGTCGTAACCGTTAGCGTAAACATCCATACTATACTAGGATCAATACGTGCCATGGTTGTCTTCCCGTCTTCGCACACACAATGAGGCATGTGCGAGCAAGGTAATAAATATCATCATTTTCCGTAGTCACATGACGATGGATTCAAATACCGCATATTTGTGGTTTCATGCGTACCTGTTGCACTTGTAACAAGCTCTATAGAACCAGATGCCCTAACATTGTGAGGGTAATAATATGGTATTTGTATCAGACTAAGAATTACAAAAAATATGGCTTGTATCAATGGTTGTATTAGACATAAGTACATCAACTTCAAAATAATCTTTATACATTACCAATACAGATGGTTGTTTTTGACGTACTGCCCCGCCGATCGAGCTTGTACTCTTCTAACTAGCTGTACTCCTGGATTGTGTACATCAACCCTTAGCTAAAAGGCATTTCAATTTGCCTTCATTATCATGAAGTTGCACCAGACGGGGTAACTATCAAACACATGAAGTTAGGGCAGTCGTTATGACCTCTGAGGACATTATTGTAGCACTCTGATCATTGGTAGTTGAACTCCCCAACGATAACTCTGTATGTGCCACCAATGTCCACTACTTCCCTTTAACCCCTCTTCTTTCCTTGGGTCTCATTGCACAAAGCACGATACGATTGGCGCGACTCTTAATTCTAATTTTGTTCTAATTTTTTTATTTCATCCATTGCCGTCGTCAAACTTGCGCACTTGATGGGCAATTCCCAGCTTTCAGATCAGATCTTAACTTTACGTTACAAAATTTTGTGGTAATTACTCTCTAAGTGTGTAAGGCAATATCTATGGATTTCAATTGGTTTGCCGCTAGTCGTAATGTTTCCCATTCATGTTTGCTGTGCTATTTATGCCTGCATCCGATTAGAATCAATGTCCACCCTCTATCCTGGAATAACAATCAATGCTGACATTGTGGATAAACCATGACCAACGCGATGTTTTTTGATTCAACTAATGCGAAGTTAGGAAAAAATGTTATTCGTAACAGTTTTCGGCCTAGCAATCACCATGACTCCAGTATACCTGCCCATAAAGAAAGTACCGTCAATTTCTATGACTATTAGGCAGTACTTGAAGCCTTCAATGCATGGTTGAAATGCCCAAAATATTCTGTCTAGCGCCCTAACGCCCATCATACCCAAGTCCAATGTTTCTAAAATCACAGTTGTCCCAGGTTTTTCATAGGATGAATCCCAATCACCAAAAAACCATCGCAATAGTCTTTGTTCGTCCAAACCATGCTTTCTTGTAGGAGACAGTAAAATCAAAATGATTTTTAACATTTTCAACAATGGATGCTATTTTTCAGCCATGGTCTTCTTGTACACCACAACAAATAAATATTTCAACTTTACCAACGAAGGGCATGAATAAATAACATCAATACATATTACTTTAAATTTGAAACTAGAACCCACTTACCGCAACTTGTGTCTTAATCAAGTATGCAATGAATGTCGAATAAATATTGCGATGATCCAAACTCTCCATTCCATGTAAACATATATGAGGCCCTGAGTATTGCTTGATCTCAAAGAAACCATGTTGCTTCTTCAAATAGGCACACAGTTTTCAAGGGCAATCGTGACTACACCTGGTGCTCCAAACATTTTTATTTGTTTTCACAACATGATAATGCTTATTTTTCTTCACGTTACATGCACGGATCACCGCATCCTTATCTTTGAAAACCATTCCTTTTGCAAACTCCGTAGTAACGTCTGACCATGTCGGACAACTATCATATAAGTCTCAACCACCTACTACATCATCTGCCCTAACCAAGTTCGTAAAAAATGGAATATGCGGATTGTCATGTAAGGCTTCACCAATGTTCGGATCTTCGTGTCCATCGTCATCGAAGTTGTCATTTACTTATTGTCAGTAAGATTGAGTAGAACGTCAATATCTTCATCTAAATTGTCAGAATGATAAACATCCACATCTTCATTATATTGTCTCCCAGTCTCGCCTAAGGGCAACGAGGCGTTCCACAGGATCCACATTCCACTGGCACATCCGCCTCTTGCACTCACCTTGGCTGAAAAGGCTACACATTGTTGCCCCGGTGCTTCCCTCTGCTAATGTGCTTCGGCTACTCTGCCCAAGTGCAAACAGGTGAGTAAAATGAGATAAGTCTCCCTCCTGCAATAGTTCACCAAAGTATGGACATCTACCCAACTCATAGCTGCCTGACTTCCACTATGTTCATTATCTACCCTCCTCCCTTCACTACGTATAATTTTGTTCAACATGCTTGTGGGTGGGATAAATCTCGAAGGCAATATTCAATACATGTCACGTAATGCGCAACTGAGGTTCCCAATTCAACATCATAAACATAGTAGCACTATATCGTAGGATTACCTTCTCGGATCTCGTAATTATCTTTCCCCCAATAAAAACTTAACAATTGTCGTCATTACTTAGCTCTCTCTACATGCCACTAACATGTAAAAAGTTTTAAAATTAAACATATATACAAGTCCGAAAAATACAAGTCCTAAACGTATGGTATCAAAATATTACATTCGTACTTCTTCGTACAACTAAAATTTTGGGTTGCTTACAAAAATAAATGGGCCATGATATGGTGGCATGAAAATGGGCATATCATTGGGTTGTTGCTGCATCTGTATGCTTTAAAGTTCATCTTGGTGTCAACATAGATGTTCATAGCATAGATGTTCTGTATTTACGTTAGATTATAGTCAAATTTAATATTCATAACACAGATGGTCCACTTTTTGAAGCTCTGTGCTGCATTCTTATTCTTGAAAGGGGCAGTTGAAGGTGGGATGAGAAATTGGTTTAGGGAACACTTGAAACGAACTTTTTTTCCTAGAATATGGTTAAGTTTTTGGACATGTTTCGTATTTTGGAAATGAGAGTAGTAGTCAGACATGATTTTGTATCCAGCGTCTTTTTGGCCGTTGTTTTCCGATTTTTCCAGATTTTTTTGAACATAAACCAACAAAAAATGGGTTTGCCTATTATTGGTAAAAATGACTCATTGGGGGCAATTTTTGTCTACTCTTGAGAATTTGAACTGGGAGAAGGGTTTGGTCTAGGATGTTCTCTTGATGTTTTTTCTCTTGTCCAAAGACATGTTTCTTGTTGATCCTTTTGCACTAAATAAAATTTGCCCGAGGATCCAAACAAGTTTCCAAATTAGATCCAAAAATGAGCTATGGATTTGTGTTATTTTATGCCTCCAATTGAGGCTTGGTCAATTGCTCCAAGTCAACTAGTACTTTTGATTATTTTTCTATATTTGCATCAAAACATTTCCAATCTAGCTGTTAGGGATGTAATATTGGATCAAAAAATTGGCGATGGAACACAAAATGAAAATCGATACCTTTTTTATTTTCATTTCCTTTTTCGCTCACCAAATCTTTTGTCCAACAAAGTTCTTAGTAATCATCCCTGAAACTCCTATTTGTTGTGTTCTGGCCTTCCCTAACTCTGAATGCCGGGTGGCTTGAACTTGGGGTGAGATTCTGAATGGACTAGTAAAACCTCCAAACTTGTCGAAAACTAAAACCATCCATAGTTAAGAGGCATGCTTGTCGGAATTTCTTTAGAGGCATTTGATTTTCTGTTATATAACATTAACATCTAAATCTGTTGAGAGAGAGAGACTCTATGTTGGCATTTCTTGAACCTTGTATTTTTCTGTAGAGGAAGAACGCTGCATTTGGTGCAACCATCGATGAACCCTCAGATATTCATTGACCTCTTGGCTTTTGTGTTTGTTTTGA
>CM018893.1:19753322-19758322 GCA_009663005.1 Actinidia chinensis | reverse complement strand
AAATTCTTTCTACCAATTTTTTCAAAGTTTGCAACCACCACATTTTCAAAGTCAGAAATTGTTGCTATCCAATTTTTTTAAAATTGAATCAATTCGAAGTCAGAAATGGTTGCTATCCAAATTTTTAAAATTGGAATCAATTTTTCAAAGTCAGAAATTATTGCTAGCAATTTTTTCAAATTTCATAATCAATTTTCAGTCCCAAAATTTTGCTAGCTAATTTTCAACTTGAAATCAAAATTTTCAAATCAAAAATTATTTCTAGCTCATTTTTTTAAATTATAATTAATTTTCAAAGAGAAGAATTATTGCTAGCGATATTTTAAGATTTTTTTTCCATTTTAAATGCTTTTTGTTTTTTAAAATGCATGAAGGATACTTCAGGTCATTTTAGAGCCTCAAGAATTTAACCATACAAGAGCTTTCCAAAATACCTAATGAAAGTTCTTCATTTTTTTGAGATCTTCAGTCTTGAAGTCTTCTTGCTTCTTCTTGCTTTGCAGTCCAAATATCTTCGAATATTTTTGCTCCTTGAGAATATGTGCTTGCTATTTCTTGCACCTATCATACTTGAATTAAATACATTAGAGCAATAAATAGAATTTGTTACATCAAAATATTTACAACATAATTGGGATTGACGCCATATGGTTAACATAATCTCCCTTTTTGATGATTACATTATTATAAAAAATTTTAAAGCACATTGTATATTAACTATTACTGATCACACCAGTAATGTAAATCCTGCGATATGCATTTTTATTATTAAGCTCATGTATGGGAATAAAAAAATTTTTTGTATCTCTTTATTTCTCCCCCTTTGACACTCAACAAAAAGGCATAATATAAAATGCTCCCCTACGAAGATACTCCCCTTTCAATGATGAAGTAATATCTACGATAAAAATGATTGAAAGCTTGCTAAAATAATTGAACATTGAATCCAGAAGGTGAGGCAAGCAATCAGGAAAGATATGAAGTTTAGACACCCGTACGTTTTGCTTTCTCTCTTTTCTCTGTCACAGATTATTTTCATAGGAGAAATCCATGATGACAGAAGAGAAGATACTTCATCTTAGAAACATGTCAGATAATCTTGGCTTCTGATGACATGATCAAATAGTCTTGCTTCGTTGTTTGGTGAAATCGAGTTTTGATGTTTTCATCTTCTTTCTTGCTTTTTAAAATTTAGACTGTATGACTAGGTGGTTTCGATGCGACAATCTTTCTATTAAGAAGTGATGATAGGCTGAAACTAGAAGAAAGATTTAGTCTTTCAGAGTATGAGGGAATTGATAAAAAATATGCTTGGGCAAGAGAGAATAAAGTGATTTATAGATGAGATTTGACAGGAGTGGTGTGAGTGACGCATGTGATACACATGTGTCTGACCCAAAAAAAATAAAATAAAAATCGCAACGTAAAGATTATTTGTCAGTGGTAGTTGCGGTGTGCTCAGAAGGACACTTGAGGCCATATTTTGTCCGAAAAAAAAATCTCTTTTCTAGATCCCAAATCGTTCTCTCTTCTTTCTCCTTCTGTTCTTTGACGAAGAATCCAGTTTTTTTTTCTTCGTTTTCACAAATGGGCTTCTCTTCTCAACTACTTTTGATCTAAATAGCTGTGCCTATTACAACCAGAATTCGGTGTTCATCATTCTTATCTCAAAAATATCCTCTCATGGCTAATTGCTCCTGTGATGCTGGATGATGCATTTGCGCGCATCAGTAGCTAGAGGGGAGTCATTTACTCCCAAGATAAAAGTTATTGGCGATCGGACTTATGTCGAGCCATTAAATGACTCTATTGCCGCAGTATTCAGTGTGCTTCTTCTGTTTCAAATATGGCTCGACGTCTCAAGTTCCGAGAGAATGAAGTTCAAAGAGCTAAGGACTCAAGTTTTGATGTTGCAACGAAGGAATAGAGGTCTTCAGCAGGAGAATAAGAGCTGAAAACTTGTAGATCATCATGCAAATGACTTGGAAATAATATTCATAACTGGAAGATGAACACTAACCGTCTTCGGGAGCAACAGGAGAGGCTCTTGCCTTGAAGTCCAGAAAAAATCTTAAATTTCTTGCCCAGAAGCTGAAACAAGGTAAATTATAAACAAATAAATTATTTATATAAAAATAAATAAATAACGAATATTAGGCAATACTGCAGGTCTACACATACCAAGTTCGCGAAAATGTTGCAGAAACGATCCTCTTGCAGTGGTTTTGTGAGATGTCAGCCCTTGAAATCATACTTATATTTTTAATTCTATATCTCCTTTTTGAACATGATCACGAAACAAGTGTGTCCTAGAATTGACACGTACCCCTTGTACTTTTTACGATCAATTTTGCAACCCTGCAAAAATCTGCATCTGAATAACTTACTAATCTATGAAGTAATTTAGCTACCATAATCCTAGATCTATTGTGCCCAAGTAAATATGAAAAAATCTTTAACGGCAATTACATGTGATTCTTTTGGACATGATTGAAATCTTACACATAAGCAAGACACTACACATGATATCTGGCCTACTGGCCGTTAAAATATAGTACACTCCCGATCGTCCTCTATATTGTTTAGAATGTCAACATTTTTTTTCCATTTTCATCTTTATATTCAGTTTGGTATGTGATTCATGGGGTTGCATAATTTTTTTTGAATTTTCTTCTATCCCAAATTTCTTGAGAGATCTTTTATTATTTAGCTTGGTTGATGAAGATTCTATTTTTAGTTTTGCTAATTTGGAAAACACAAGAAGAATTTAGTTCACCCATCATGCTCATTTCAAATTCTTTTGCATAATTTTTTGAAAATTCACACACATATTTCGTTTGTTGATCCAAAATAATATCATCAACATATTTTCACATAAGTAAGTCATCATGTTTGTTTGGGTAAATAAGGTAGTGTCAGTTTTCCTCTTGTAAAACCTTTTTTTTTCTTTTTCCAACAGAAATCCACTTAATCTTTTCGTACCATTCATGCTTTTGGGGCTTGTTTCAAGCCATACAAAGCTTTGGTCATTTTAAAAACATGATTTGGAAATCATGATTTTCAAACCCCGGGTGGTTGTTCAACATAACTTCTTCAGAAATGACACCATTTAAAAAGGCACTTTTGACATCCATTTGAAATAATTTAAAATCTTTATAGGAAGCAAGCTAATAGCATTCCTTATAGCTTCAAGTCGAGCTACGGGGCAAAAGTTTCTTCATAGTCAATTCCTTTTTCTTGGTTGAACACCTTGGGCTCGCTACGAATCTATTTTATTTCTAATAATAATGCATTTTCATCATTTTTATTACGAAAACCATTTTGTTCCAATAACTGATTGATGTGTGGTCTCGGAACCAATGGTCCAACATTGTTTCCCTCTCAAATTGGTTAAGCTTCTTCTTCCATGGCCATTTAATAACCAAAACTCATCATTTCAGCGTCTTCAATATTCTTAGGCCAATTTCTGAGATAAAAGCATGTTATACACCGTTTCTAAGTGAAGACCGTGTATTAACACCTGTGAGGGGTCACCAGAATTTGATCAAATGGTGATCTTAACAATTCTCCAAGATTTTAGGAAATTGTTGAATCTTGGTTCACTATGAGAATGCTTTTTCATACTTTCTTCTTTATTAGAGTCGTGAGAGATTGATCTTTGATTAATATTATTATCATATTTTCTGTAGCATTATATCATCATCATTATCCTCATATCTTAGGTTGAAAAGAATATTTTCATCAAATGAACAGGTATAGACTATTCATTAGTTTCTTAAAGTTCTTTTGTTATATACTCTATAAGCTTTGCCATTAGTCAGAATATCCAAGAAATATGCCTTTATCAATTAGCATCAATTTCCCCCCAAAGTATCTTTGTCATTAGAATAAAACATTTACAACCAAATACTTTGAAATAGCAATATTGGGTTGTTCTTCCTTCCAAACTCGTAGGAGTCTTTTCAAATTTTGTCTCAATGCTACACTACCCTATTATCATATAACAAGCTTTTATTTACAGCTTCGCCCAAAAAGACTTAGGTAAAATTAGTTCATTTAACTGGTTCTAGCCATTTCTTTGAAGAGATGATTTTTACTTCAACAACTCCATTTTGTTGAGGTTTCTAGTTCGAGAATTGTGTGGAAAACCGTGATCATCGGAATCTTTTTCAATATCTTTGATTACAACTCTCTATCTCTACCTCTATCACTACGAATTTGGTGATAGTGCCACCGATTTCATTTTTTGTGCCTTTTTACAAAATTTTTGCAAATGCAGTGTGTGTTTCATTTTTGTGAGTAAGGCATAATACCATGTAAAACGTGAAAAATCATCAACAATTACAATGCTAAAACTTTCCACCAAGACTTTCACACCCTACTGTGAACCAACCCAAATACATATGCCCAGCAGTTGGAAGTGGTCTAGAATGTGGAAATATTTTCTTCTTTGAAAAATATATTTTAGATAATGTTAACTTCCCTATTGACATGCATCACAAATTTTACTTTAACAAACTTATTTTAGGAACCTTAACTAATCATGTTTGTTTAATTTGAAGTAAATCCAATTCTAGCATGTCCTCATCTTCGATGCCATAACCAGCTTATTTTCATTTATAACAGCAAGACATTTAACCTCTGACTAACTAGACTATCAAGTCAAAGGTGTATACATTTTCATGTCTAGATGCAATAAATAATCTTTTTATCATAAGACCATGCTAATTAATGCATTTATTTTTATCAAATATAACCTTATAGTTTTAATCACATACTTGGCATTACTTATTGATTATGTTAAGGCCATCAACAAGTAAAATATTTTCAATGAAGATGAAGAGCATTTTCAATATTTCCAACCCCAATAATTTAACCTCTGGAGTTATCACCAAATGTGACATCCTCCATCCTTGGGTGGTGAAAGATGAAGTTTGGACTTGTCTCTTGTCTCCCGTCAATGTCTTGAGCAAGAGAAAGCGCTGTCTCATGAACCATTT
>CM018893.1:19730822-19733322 GCA_009663005.1 Actinidia chinensis | reverse complement strand
TAAAAAACACTTCAAGACATTTTTTATAATTAATAAAACTTAAAAGTTATCACTTGTAATTAGCAAAGGAGTATATAGAACTTAAAATAAATAGTTCAAGGACGAAGTAGACGCAATCGAAAGTTTAGGGATGAAGTGAAAAAAATTTGAATAGTTTAAAAGATAAAGTAATTAGCAAAAAGGACCTTTTGTTTCTTGTGGTATGTTTGGAACTTGTGGAATTAAAAAAAGAAAGAAAAAATAGACAGTAATTAAAAGTAAGATTCTAGAAAAAATAATTTTATTTCTCGTGATTTGATTTTGTAAGAAAATAAAATAAAAATAAAAAAGAAATAAATGTTCCTTATTTGGTTTAGAAGAAAGAAGACCAAAAATGAAATAAATGTTCCTTATTTTAGGGTTTGGGGTTTTGGATTTAGAGTTTAGGATTTAGGATTTCGGGTTTAAGGGTTAGAGTTTAAGGGTTTAGGGTTTGTGGCTTAAAGGTTTAGGTTTGGGGTTTAGGGTTTTAGGATTTACGATTTAGGGGTTAAGGTTTAGGAGTTAGCGTTTTGGGTTTTGGGTTAAGGGTACCGGATTAGGGTTTTAGGGTTAGGGTTTTGGGGTTAAGGCTTTGGGTTTCGGGTTGGGGTTTTTGGGTTTATGGTTTGTAAGGTTTATAGTTTTAGGGTTTAAAGGTTAGGGTTTAGAGTTTAGGTTTAGGGTGTGTGGCTTAGAGGTTTAGGATTTAGTGTCACGCTCCGGATAAAACAAGACTCGGACACGTAATCAAACACACCAAAATAAAAAATTGAATAAAACAATATGACGACATAATGTCATAGCATCAGGGTATAATTAATCCCTCCCGTGGGGTCATACTCTCTATGGGATATCATAATATACAAAAATGATAGCACATGGATAATGCCCACATCAGGCCAATAGAATATTACAGTCCCAAAAGCATACATCCTTAAGTTCGTAAAAGAAAATAAGCAAACGACACCCATGTGCCTCAAGCATAGTTATTAAAATCGGACCGAACCGGCCGGTTCACCCGGTAACGGGCCACTAACCGGTTCGGACAACTATTTTTATCGAAAATGCAAGCGACCGTATTGAACCGTCCGTTTGTTTTATCGACACGACCGGTTTTTTTACCGGTTTGACCGCCCGGGTTTTTAACAGAAAATTAGTTTGAAATTTTTACATGTTGACCCAAAAATTTGAAATTGAAGTTTAATTTTTATAGTTGACCCCAAAATTTTGAATTGGAAATTTAATTTTTACTACTTGACCCTAAAATTTTTTTTGAATTGAATTTTGAATTTTTTACTGTTTTTTACTATGATTCATTTTTTATCTTGAATGGGGTAAAACAATAATTTTTTTATTATTTATAATATATATATAATTTTTATATTTATTAATTATAAATTCGGTTAAACCGTGGTTGAATCAGTGAACCGTTGAACCGGTGCTTTGACCGGTTCAATGTCCGGTTCGGTTCTGATAACTATGGCCTCAAGATTCGGGAAAAGTCTCGATACCTACAATTTATTTAATTGTAAATGTAAGTTATCTTCAAATAGTTTAATAATGGACTTGATGTGTCAAGGCAAAATCATGATATGTATGCGAGATAATATTGTGTTTATTTATTTATTAATTCTTATATTTTTTAATTTTATAATTAGTTATTTTTATTTTAAGTTAATTAAAATTTTATTTAATAGGAGTTTTTATTATATTATGAGCCTTTCTTTTAAATTTTCATAGTTTCAAATTAAGATTTTAGTAGTTATCAGATATGATTAGTTTTTTTATTCTAGTTCAAGAATTGTATTTAGTTATTATTATTTTTTAATTAGTTTTTCCTTTTAGTATTAGGAAATTCTAGTTTTATTTTAAATAGTATCTTTTAATTAATTTTCTTTAGTATTAGGATCAGTCTCCTTTTAAATATAATTTCATTAGCTTTTTTAAATAATATTTATTTTAAATAGTCCTATTAGTTTAGATTTAGTAGGTTTAGGATTTCTAAAATTTTATATTATAAAATACGCATGTAATCTTAATTTTTAAAATAATTATGATTGGGGGGGGAGAATAAATACAAAATATTATTTTTTTTTCTTCCTCCTTCCCCCCCCTTTTTCTGATTCCTGGTGAGATGTCAAACTTTTCCCCTCACTTCTACAATTCTGGTTATGTTATCCTATTTTGTATCGATTCATTTTTATTATCATGAGCAAATTTGGTATTCGAGCCTAACTTCCATCCATCTCCATCCGTTTTCTTGTTCGAGTAAAACCCTAGCTATCTCATCCAGTGCTAGTTATGAAAGATGCATCTATCAAGTCTATTTTTCATATTGTGAGTTTCTCCATATGGTAGATACCGAGGTGTCTAATTCAGCCAAAAGAACTCCTGATGCAACCCTCCGCATACAAGTTTGATCTTAGCATATGATATCTTGGTAAATTACACTTGTTAGGCCAATAAAGTTTTATAAAAT
>CM018893.1:19450288-19452788 GCA_009663005.1 Actinidia chinensis | reverse complement strand
CTATGCAGTTTTCTATGCATTGCAGCTCTTCTTCTAGTTCATTTGTCCCTCTAAGGCAATCTTGGAATTATTGTCTTGCACGTGCACTAAGGTGGTCAACCCACTAAAAAGAGCCACATGCACGACTCTGCAACTTCATTGCCACTGATAAATGTAATATCATGAAAATATGATAACTATAAATTATCTTATTTAAACAAATTAATATGAAGTTCTACCCCATATTGTGAACCAACTAGAACCTTCTCCCTGGGTTTATGGTCCCAGTCCAAGATGTCTTCAACCTACACCTTTCTTCTACACTGGCAGGGGGTGTGACAACATCCATCTTTATACAATGCAAATGCTAGTATTAATGTGAATTGTGAGGTAACAAAAGCAGAAGCATTGTCATGAAGCATTGTTCAGTACAACAGGAGAAAAAGAGCCATTGTAGAATCAACAATAATAGGATTAGAAGATAGATCCTTAGTCTTTTGTGATCTAATACTAAGACTTGACGGAAAACATATGATGTGGAATATATGCCATCAAACATTTAACAATTGACCTTTCAAATGAGAAAGTTAACTGAATTAGGCAGATCTGAATCAAGTTTGATGTGTATTTAAACTTTTTGGTCTTGAATAACACACCACGTTTCTTGGTCCTCTTTACAAATTGAATTATTGATCGATCAATTTGGAAAGAATTATTGGTGAATTATTATTAGTAAGACTTGGGACACTATGGGTTGAATAATATTTACATAAAGACTTTTGATACACGAGCATTTACGGTGTAATCTAGCTATGTAGTTCACCAATCGCTGATAGTGTCACAAACCTAGAAAATTATGGCAAATTCCTCTGAAAGAACATAAAAAAAAAATACAACCTATCTTCAATTATGTCCAAATTTTGTTTTTTATACTTGTAGGAGAGATTTGTCCTTAAACTAATCTCTCAGGACCCCAATGGAGCCATGCACCCAAACTTATTGAGATACTACTAGAAGCAAAATTGATAACATAGCATAACATAATTAATTTGGTTGTCCTTGAACAACTTCTAAAAACCAAATTCTTCGCAACAAAAAAAAATACAACTTAATGGCCTGATTCTCCAAATCTCTGTTAACTCGATCAATAATACTAGGCAAAATAATCTTAAGTCTATCACAAGAAATAATGCAAATAAAACCCACCCATCATTAATGAAGCCCAATAAATCAATCTTACAGTCGTGTTTGTTCCGCCGTCGATCTCTCTTTCTCGTTCCCCCCCCCTTCTTGTGCACCAAAATAAATTGGTGCCTAACAACATGTATGATCTGGACGAACCCCCCCCCCCAAATTTAAATCTTCTATTTATCGATCTATCTATCTAGACATATATATATACACAGCGCGCGTACGGACAGAGAAGAAAGAGGGAGGGGGAGATAATGTTACCTGTTACGGTGGAGTAGTGGTGGCTGTGCGGTTGAGGCGATGGTCCGTCGGACGGTGCCACCGGTGTGTGTGGTCACCGTGTACCTCTCTTTCTCTCTCTGTAGTTGGTGCCCCAAAATAAATTTATTTGAGTTTTTCCGTTCCAATTAAACCCACCGTTCCCCTTTCCCTCTCTTTTTTTCTTTTCCTTTTTTAACTCCCAAAAACGATGTCGTTTTTAAAATCGGTAAGAAAGTCAGGTGGCTCTAGACTTACCGTAAACATATGGAGTTGACAAGACAAATGCGATTGTGGCCTCTAAAAATTGAGAAAGATCCTTTTACCAAAGTTCTTACCGAAAATAAAAAATGATGTCGTTTTTAAAATTGGGAAAGTCGCCACCAGTGTTCTGTTAGGAGTATTGGATAAGAACAACTTGGTGAAAATTCATGTTCTGTTCGTTAAGAACAATTATAAATAATCAAAATCTAAATTAAACCTTAACACGCATAGACATTTATACAAAATTCCTAATCCCACCCAAACCTAATTCGTCAAAATCCAAATTAAGCCTAACAGCACATAGACATTTATACAAACAGATAGTGTGCATTATCAATTCTTTGACTTGCTTTTGCACGCGACGGAGAGCGGAGAGAGACCGAGAGGGCCCGTGAGAAGAACATTGGTGGCGACTTGGATAGGGCAAAGGGTCCAATGAAGTGCGAAATAGAGGCATCGACGGCGGGAGTTTTCAATGGTTCCCATTGTCGGCGATGATTGTGGTAATGGTAGTGGTGGTTTTTGGCGACTCGAACAGTAAGCATTGCTCATGTCTGGTGCTGATGTGGGTTTGGAGAGTTGTGGGTCTTTTTCTCCCTCTCCCTCTCTCTTTCTCTTTCTATCCTTATAGGTTGTTTTGCTTGGGTTTGTGCTCCAAAACTAATTTCCTGATCACCTCCACCCCCAAATAAAATACTAAATTTACGTGGTTCGGCCACGATGCCCTCCGTCCACGGAGAGAAATCAACATCCACTATCAACTAATGGATACAACGTAAGAAATCTAAGCCCCTACCACATCCCTTTT
>CM018893.1:19370288-19382788 GCA_009663005.1 Actinidia chinensis | reverse complement strand
CATGGCAGACAAATTGAAATTAGGAATGGGTCAAGTTAGGAACAGGAACATGCTTATGCGATTATTGTCCATTGAGCACATTGCCCCCAATATCGACTGTATCCTCTATTTATGAATGCCCCCGTATTCACAGAGTCATCCTAAAATAATTGTTGATAATGAAAATTCATCCCAAGTGTTGGTGTTTCGGTAATAGTGGCTCGAGCAAGATTCCATAACAACATTGTGATTTAATCGGTTGCACAATGGGCAAGTCCCTTAGCACGAATCATGCCTGAATCCCTTCCCTACGATCACCGGTTCCCTCGGGGGTTGTGCTTCTCTCCGGAGAAGAAAGTCATTAAGACAAAGCGAAATCCTGCTATGATACCACTTGACGCAGCAGGATACCCGACGAGAGAACTAGAAGCGTTCTAGTAGATGAAAATAGATAACCTCTTGAACTCCACAAGAGAAATAGGAGAAAAACTCTCAATTATTAATAAAATGACGAGTCTACTTTGCCCCTTGGCCTCCCATCCCTATTTATACTAGTAGAGATTCATATTCTAAAAAGAAAGAAAAGAAATTAGGAAAACTAGAATAAAGATAAAGAAAGGAAAATAAAGACCTATTAGATTGAGCTAGGCCCAAAATCTGGGCAACCCGTATAACATAATAAAAACAGTTCTAAATAACAAAAGCCACCGGAAAATGCGACGGTGTCTTAAAACAGAAAAATCTAAAACTATAGAAATTCTTAAAGATAAAGAATTTCCAAAAATATAATCTCATTCATTGATTACCCCTTGAAAATTTCTATACTTAAATAAAGTCACTCAACTCGTGTACTCATTTTCAACATAAGCAGTGCTGTATGCATCCAGAGAATGAAAAGTTTGATTTCACTTAATTGATGTGATGTGCTACATTCAACTCAATATCATGAATTACATTTTGAGTTTTGCAGGTCAAATACTCAAAAGTTGCGGCCATCGCCCCTATTTCCATGGGCTACTTGGCCGTTCAAGAAGGACGACACAGAATGCTTAAGACTCAATAAGGAACCAAGCAAAGTCAAACTCAGGAGAGTATCAGTGTTCCCGCTTTAGTTGCAGGATGTTCAAACAGGTCACGCTTCCTTACAGGAGCACGACTTTGCACTCCAAAATTCAAATTGTTGCTGGAGCGCGATACTGGACGAACTCGGATAGCTGGCATCGATTTGTCTTCGCCTGTCTCTGATTTGTCTGACAAGGCTCGATTGGTCTCCGCCTACTCTGATTTGGTCCGAAGCTGATCCGAGACCCTCGATGTCGACACCTCCGACTTCGATTGAGGCCATTAGCAGGCTGTCGCGCCTAGAAGGTTCGATCTGCGACCATGAAGGTCCGACGACCTTGATGTCGACCTCCGACTTCATTGAGGCCATTAGCAGGCTGTAGCCCTCTGAGGGTTCGATCTGCGACCTACGAAGGTCCGACGACCTCGATGTCGTACCTCCGACTTCGATTGAGGCCATTAGCAGGCTGTCCACACCTATGAGGTTCCAATTTGACATACGAAGGACTAACATGCTCCGACGACCACGTCGTACCTGTAAAGGGCGTGGCTGCGCTCGCGAGAAGAAAGGTGTAATGTTAGGGTTGGTAAGGTGAAATGGATTGATTAAACCTAGTACAGTGGGCTTCTCTGGGCTCGTTGGGCTTTTATGGGAGGAATGGGCTGTTATAGCAATCATTTATTGCGTATTTGTTTTGAGGAATGATCACTGTAGAGTAAAAAATGAGCAGTCCAATAAAACTTATGGTGCTTAGAACTAAACCTAGTGGGCTTTTATGGGTCTCTTAACACACAATCCTATATATATAAATAATCAGCCAAAAGCTAATTGGTTTATCCTATATAGCTTGGTCCATAAACTTCAATATTAAAAATAATTATAACCGTCTTTTTAATATTCATTACAAATGAAAAATATATTAAAAATACTATTTAAAATATCCTCATATCTGTATCCAAAATATAAATATTTGGATAAAGAATGGGATATGTTATAATATTATACAACACGCTCCGAGACTTCCTAATCTTATTGATCTTCCACTTATCTCCGCTCCCTCCCCCGCTCCCGCTTTGTGCAACTAAGGGTTCCTCTGTAGACACAAAAGGTTTGGAGAAGTTTGTCAACTAAAAACAAAGCTTCTAGCACACTGAGAAGTATAAATCATTTCAACATAAAACAGCTATACTTTCTAGTAACTAGATGATGAGATGCCGTTGCAAGTCTTGTCAAGAGTTTAGAATTGTAAGGGCCTACTGGACTTTACCTTCCACCAAACTAACCTATCCCACAACAATTATCAAACACAATTATACATATCTGCTGGAACCTGCACAAGATGAAACAAATTAGATAAATTCATGGAGTGTGTCCAAGACACTCCCATTACCAAAGTTTCAATAAGACCAACTAGTTTTAATTCTATAGAGTCTATATAGAGTAATGTTCCCTATAAGTTGTTTACTTGATGACTGGCTTTCTCAAGATTTCAACCACAAACCACAAAACGAAGATGGAAACTCATGAAAATCTCCCTGTTTATTAAGATGAAAAACTTCAGTCACCTCATAATTGAAAGTTGACTATATCTTATTGATATCATGCAGAAATTCTGTCAAGATAAAGAGGCTCCATTCATTTCTATAAATGGTAGTATATGGCAGACCTACTCGTAAGTGTAGAACCTTATATATAACCCTTTATTTCTGCCAATTTCCTGTTGTTTGGATGGAACATTAAAATACATCCACAATATTAAACTAGTTCTCAAGATCATTGGGCCCATAAAATTGGGAGACCTGCTAACAATAATGATGCTGCCTCATTTATGACACCTTTCAAAAGAAGAATCACTAGCAGCAAACAATTGGTGAATTACTTGACCAGTCACCCTAACCACCAAGGGGGGGCCCATACAATAAAGACACATAAGAGCAGGGAAGAGGGGATCAGGGGGGCTAGGACGAGATGGTATGATTTGACGCTGACAGATCAGTTCAATAGAACATCACTCGAGGAGACACTATGTTTCATGAAAACATTGAGAATGTATCTGAATTTTAGCAGTTGAGACCATATAATGTTGGTGGAAAGGTCCATAGCTGGAAGGAATTGGGTAAAGATGCCC
Organism: Actinidia chinensis; assembly: GCA_009663005.1. Lineage (NCBI taxonomy): Eukaryota > Viridiplantae > Streptophyta > Magnoliopsida > Ericales > Actinidiaceae > Actinidia > Actinidia chinensis. Next base: position 19,379,618 of record CM018893.1, on the reverse strand, counting down.
TAACAACCCCAAGCAGCAAACACCCCGACCCCCCATACTAGCATGACATACCATCAAACATGCACAGAGAGAAGATACATGCATATGGAAGAATGGTGATCGTAATGGCTATGTATGTCATGGGGCAGCTGGGTATATAGAGACAGGGGTATTGAATTTGAATAGAGATCAGAGAATGATGAAGTTGTGATACCCTGGAATTTGGCCATGGCATATAACTTAACAACACCAATATTTTAAGAGATGGGGCGCATACTTGTAACATTTTTAAGAATACAAAATATTTAGACAAATGGATCGGATAGTTGATAAAGAACATGTATGGATGTAAAAAGTAATAGCAGGAAGAGAGTCTAACTACAACAACATAGGTTTATGGTATTAGACTTGGGAGCACATACAAGGACACACAACACTAACAAGGACAATGAAAATGTTTAAAATTCAGGACATACGAAACTTATGGGACAAGAAATATGTGTGGTGTGTGTGTGTGTGTGTGTATTGTCACCTGGTTCTTAGAATATCAGATTCATATATTAGGAGATGGAAGCAGAAGAGTAGATGAAGTGGGAGTGGGCGTCCCACAACTTAAGAGGGTGGAATTTTAAAAGGTGAAAGTTTAGCTTTCTTTAGTAATAGAGGTAAATATTTTGATATCAGCGTGAGTTGACTTGCATTAAAAAAAAGTTGTATAGGGGTTTCTTGTGATCAAAGGGAAGTAGGCACGAATAACAAAGAGGTTCAGAAAGTAATGAAAACGAAAAAGGAGATCATCATGAACTTCTATACAATGTAAGAACATTAACAAAAATTTTTGATATATATGAAATAGCCCAAACCAAAAACTTAGAGAGACATTACAAAACCAAATCGAAGGAAGTCCTTATATAAAGTTGAGTTTAGTTCTAGGAATGGAGCAAAAAGAAATGTAGAAACTTACAAGGATAAGAGAAAGAAAAGGTAAAGATAAATAAAAACCATTGTTAAGCGCATTACAGTGCGGAGAAGAGTCGTAATAAAAAAAAACTGGGGATTAAGGAAGAGCGACAGAGTTTTTCTAAAAGCTATATAATAAAACCTCTCAAGAACCTCATGTTTGGACAGCTGATACCTCTAGCGGAGGAGACCAATGACACATCTTCTCTAAAAAGATAGTTAGTAAAGGTAAAGGAGGCCATAGAATATCAAGAGGGAAAAAATTGCTAGACCATATGGATTCCTATTCAAGAGAAGAAGTTCTGGATATACAGAGGGAGTTTACTTGACTAATTTGTTTAATAAGATATTGGATTCTAAGAAAATGAATAATGGACAGAGGAAAAGTACTTTAATTCCAATATATGAGAACAAATGTTATCGCAAGCAACACTATTTACACTGTCATATTATGAAAACTTGGGACGAGGAGAAAATTGAGTGGATATTAAGACATAGTAGATCAGAAAAACTATGTGGTAGGCCTAGGAGATTTCCTATGAAAACTATTTTCCTATTTAGGTGACTGATAGAAAATACAGGGAAAAGAAAAATGATCTCCATATAACATTCATAACTTAAAAAAACGAAATGATCGGGTTCTTAGCAGATAACATGGAAAGTTTGAAAATTAAATGAGCATTAGTTAGAAACAATGGTTTAAAGGCAACTGCGCAAGGCGAGGTGTTTTATCCCTCATGAGGGGAAGCGTAAGCCTCAAAGCGTTGGGATTAGCATTAAGAACTTTAATTTTTATATTTAACAAAGATATTAATTATTTAGAAATTATAAGTGTTAGAATAAAAAAAAAACTAAATAGAATTATAAAAACTCCTCTAATCCTAAATATATATGTGTGTGTTTAACATAAGTACATAGTTAAAAGCTCATTAACTTTAACAAGCTGTGATGATTAAAACTATATCTAATGCTAGTCCTATTTGGTACGAATTTTTCAAAGGGCTACATATGCTATATATCAGTTGTGGTCAGATGACTTCGGTCACCTTTCTTCTTCTCTCTTAATTTATTTACTTAAATTGGATGATGATGATCAATATAGGTTGGTATCGCAAGCCCCAACACCACATACTAACATCAAATCTCCCCAATAGTCACTTCTGACTTTTGTCTCCTAGGTTCTACCTCTTTTATTTTGTTCGATTTTTCTTTCTCGAGAGATCGTCTTGTTCTAAAGATGCATACGTCTCACATGAAATGCATAAAAAAGTGTAAAAGGCATGCCTTAGACAAATGCCCCAAGAACCTCCCCATGGACACGCGTAGGCCTTTGGAGGACTATGCACAAATTTCAATGCCTCAAGGCGTTTTGTGACACCTTGCCTAAACGCCTTGAGGCGAGCCTCAACTGCACCTTTGAAAACACGGTTAGAAAATATGGTTTAATTAAAACATCTGCAGCGAAAACCATGAATAGCGTGAGAAGAGTATGTGGAGAAACTCAGAACCACATAATTCCCAATAAAAATTTGTTTACATCACGGAATCAAAACTATGCCATTCGTTATGAATGAACTTACTAGAAACTAAAAGGAATCACCTTTATATATGTTGTTTGCAAATGATATAGTTTTAGTTGACAAAACAAGAGAATCAGTAAACTTTAAAACTAGCACTACGGAGAGAAACTTTAGAGTCGAAAGAATTTAGATTAAGTACGACTAAAACAAAATAAATGAAGTATATAGAGACACTACAAAGATAAAAGTAAAACGCAGTTGGTAGAAGATGCCTAAGCGTGACTATTTTTTCTATATAATAGACAAAATTTATCATAAAGATGGAGAGATTGAAGAGGTTGTGGCACAGAGAGCCAAATCAGGATGGATGAAATGAAGGAATACATAAGGAGTTATGTGTAATTTGTATGAGATTTCCTACAATTACCCACCTCTTAAACTAACCAAACAGATATGATTTCGGATAGAAGAAACTGGAGGAAATCAATCCATGTAGAGGTTCGTTGAGTTGAGTTTAATTGAGCAAAACAAATATACAACTTACAAACGTACAGCCAAAAAGGGGCAAGAAAAGGACAAAATCCTTGGAAACAGCATACCTAATTGGCACGTCACATAATCCTGAACAAACAATCTGGGGAAAGCATTTACATGACATTTTTTATTTTCCTTATATTTTCAATCAAAACAACACAGCTCTCAAACACGTAATATTGATTGCAACGACCTCCCAGGACTCAGGAGCAATGACGGGAAATCACAGTTTTTGTTTTGAAAGAGCAATTTTCACAAAATATATTTTTTAAGTGTACGAATTACATGGATGAACAAAAGAAAAATCATCTTTATGAGGTCATGTAACTCCAACCTGAACTACTTGATGTTACAACCGTAACTGATCCATTTGATGATAAAAGTTTGTAGCTCTTGCCGCAGGCTATTAACCTTTAAAGTAGATTTACTGTTACTCTCTGCAATTCATATTGCTAAGAGAAGTCTCTAGTATGATGAGTAAGAGGTAGTAGAATCTCTTAAAGTGATTAGCACATCCGAAGAAGCAATACTATGAACATGAAAATCAATATACAAAAATATCAATTGCAAAGGACCTGTCAGCCTCTGTGTTGTTAGGCGCACGCCACAACACCTTGAGATGCGAGGCGAAGTGAGGCTCAAACACGGTGCCTGACATCGTTGAGCACAACCACTTCGATGAGGCGCGCGCCTCGCGCACCTCATGCGATTCTCAAATCTACACATCGTCGAAACTCAGATCTGATTGTCGCGAAACTCAATCTGATCTCGGCGATAATCTGATCGTTCCTGTCGCCGTCACCATTGCCGTCGCACGAAAGTAAGCGTTGTTTTTTTTTTTTTTTTTTTACTCTTCTATTTCTTCTTAGTCTCTCTTCTCTGTCTCTGTCTCTTCTCTCTCTTTTTTATTCTCCCACATAAGAAGTACTACACAGTACCTTTCTATTTTTTTTACCTTCTTTTTTTCTGTTATTATTTTTTATTTTTTCCTCTTATTATTTTTTATTTTTTTATTTTATCTATTTTTTTTTTCTTTTTTTGTGTGTGTTATATTTGTACGACATTTGTGGATATCCTACTTTAACGAATTGTGTCTTATCTCATCTATCAAATGTATATTGTATTTCTTTTTTATATTGATAATGTGCGACTCGCTTCGATAAGGAGCGTGCTTGTCGACTGAGGCTCCACAGGCTTTTGCGCTCGCACCTTTAATAACACTAGTCAGTCTGTCACAATGAAACAGATTCCCATGGCACCTAAGCACATGTATAGACTACTGCCACACACTCCGTACCAGTGTAGGACAGTTTCAATATATTGAAAAGACGAACACACAAAAGAACAATTAAAGACGTACTACAGGCAAAAAAAAACTCTTGAAGATCGAAAATAGATTCAAAAAGAAATGTTACAACCAGGTGGCAATGGACACGCGTACGAAAATCTTACATCATTTTCTCATAGGATCTATAAGAAACAAACCTTAGATCGAGAAAATCTGATTTTATTATATCAACTAAATTATGCAAATTAACATTTTCTTTTAATTGCAGGCAACCAGAAAGCTACCAAGTACCAACAGCATCTTCTTTTCTAGAACAAAAAAAAAAAAGTGAGAAGGGGGTGAAAGGAAGTATTTTCATGTGCAGGTCAATTAAGTCTTAATACCACAATACACAATGAAAGTGGCAGAGGAATCAACTTGAGGAAATTAGTGTTATTATCTATGAATTTTCTCAGAAATCTATGATAATTTGAAATCATAGATTACCTAGATTCTCTGAGAGACAGGCACATAATACCTTCAGTAAAATACAAATAATAGTATAAATAGATAAATTCACTCCCGTTTCATAACGCACAACAGAAGAATAGATAGATCACAGTGGCTCTCAATGCTCAGATAGACAACCATGAAGGAAAACTAAATAAATAAATAAATGGCATGCATAAAAAGAAAACAAAATATGCAAACCTGTGCTAGCAAAGAGTCATTTCGTGGCTTGGCTCTTGATGGTGTAGCGTCATCATGCCTAATTTGCTTCAAAGCAATCTGCGATAAAAGAAAGCAATTATGGAACTATCTTTTTTTCAATGACAGTAGAACTTCATCAATAGATAAGATACATGGTAAGAAAAAAAACTCAAGAAAAAAGTTAACAGTTCCCAACCAGTCAATAAATAATGTACCTTGAAGGCCCCCGATAACCAATCAGAGACAGATTGAATGTTTCCTTCTTTTGCAAGAACATACCCGCGAATGCTGAAAGGCAGTTCACAAATTGCAAAAAATTTTGTCCCTCAGATGAACACGTATTCGTGATGCGCATATGGCATTTAGTATTTTGACCAATTTGCCAACACTAGACCACTATAACAAAAGGTGTGGTGGTATAGTATTTCTTGTTATCACACGCTCTATGCCACCAATACCCCAGTTCAATCCTAGAAGCATCACAACCTACATAGGTGCAAAATCTAAATTGACAACTAACAATTTTCATCCACCAAAAGGTTGCCACCGGCCTAGGGCATTCTTGGCCGTAAATCCATTGAGGAGTCCAACAATGTAACCACCAAAAACCAAGCCGCAGGGAATAACATGCTATAACGGTGTAAACTAAACAATAAATGTCCAGTTAATGTCTGGTGTTCGCACGGAACGATAGGAAATTAAACTCTTGAGGAACTCTTTCCTGGAACGCCCATGTGGAACCTAAATCTGGCAAAATATGACAAAACTCCTACAAAAAACGCACGAATGTGTGCATTGAAATCTACTGAAGCCATTGACCACCACCACCCCAAGAAAACATCGTGGATAGAATGCTGGGGTGTCTGAAGTTTAACCTTACAATAGCACTAGAGGTAATGCAGCAAAGAAACTACACTTTAAGCCCAATCAAAAATACCCAATTCTTTACTAACTCATGGGCAATGGCATTGATTCTTGTTCGCAGCACAATGTAAGCCGATGGATAATTGTCCACACTCACAGTCCCTATGCAGGAAAAAAGTGAAAGAAATCAATAGAGTTCCCTCTTAAATTGGAGATATCAGTCCAGAACGCTGGGAATATGTGTTAAGTGTTAACCACCTGAGAAAATCGATGCAATTTTCCTAAAACCAACAATTTATTTGGTTGAATCATTGTTATTACATCGACTGTAGTTATAGTAAAAAAAAACTACGTTTTCTCTCGCCTAAAACTCTTACAAATTTTTGAAGGTATCGAAATTACAGACAATAGTATCGAAAATATACAGATCAATAATCAGACTTATCTATACATATATATGTATGATGTATGTTGTATGTATCTATACGTTTATGTGTGTTGTGTTTGTACACATATGTATATGTGTATATACATACCTTCGCCGACGATGATGGTGAGCTTTCCCGAGAGAGAGCAATAGCCCTGAAAGATGCTGAGAGCGAATCTTCGAAAGCGGTTGAATCATTAAAGCTTCTTTGAGATCGGCAGATTGGATGGTCAGTCGACCAGAGATAATGAACTTGGAGAACACGTCACTCCTGTTTCCTCCTCTCTCGTCCGGCATGACCTCTCGCCGCAGTGTCAAATTATGAATTGAGAAGAAAAGAAAACAGATTAATGAGCCCTATTTTGCTGGGCACAAACGCATTGTAAACTACGCAAGTCTTCGCAAGGCCTAATCGTTTGGGGTCTAGGTGGTTGGGTGTTGACCCTACCTCACTCCGAACCCGTGGTTACTACCCCGCCGCGCGCTGACCAATATTATTTTCCACACCAGCCCCACCCAGTTAAAATGTAACCGGGTACTTCCTAGTTTATCCCGCCCAACTTCTAACCTAGAGCATCTTCTTTACTTTATTTAATTTCTATGTAGGACCATTTTTTAATCATTTCCTATTTTATCTAGATTTAATTTTAAATATTTTTTGTATAAAAATATTTTAAAATGATTCATATAATTCAAGTTTGATTTCAAAAAAAAATGAAGCTTTTTTTATTACTTAGTATCCAACCAAAAAAAAGAGTTTAGAAGTAAACAGTGTCTCCCACACTGGGAGGCTTCAATGAAGGTTGCTGGAGGTTAATTTTTGAGATTAGACTCTCTATTTTGTCTAAAAAAGGAAAATCTAGATTGAGTTTGAGTTCGGGGTCTAGGCATTCCGCCAATCCGATCCACGTAAGGGTTCTTTTCTTTAATTCATGAACCATATGGGTATGTTTTTTTTTCAAAACCCCATACCCCAATTCCGATCGCAGTCCAAAACTTCCTAGAAGTTCGAGTTGGTTGGAGACCCAACGGTAATAAAATTTTTTTGTCAGTAATTTTATGCATTTATAAGGTTTATGCTTAATACTTGATGTATTTTATTAGATGAAAATTATAACTTTTTACAAATTACAATCCTAGTTGTAAAAACTTTAATTGGGCAATAATGCCAAAAATTAAAATATTTAAACTTGTTATAATATTATATAGGGTAAATATCACTGACCTCCCTCCCCGATGTTTAGGATAAAAACATGAACCTCCCCTGAGGTTTAAACAATTACACTGACCTCCCTTGTCCAACTTTGTTCCTGCATTATTACAAGTTAAACATACCATTTTGCTCATTTTGCCCCTCTCACTCAGCCAGCCAACCCCCCCCACCCCACCCCCTATTTTTTTTGCAATTTGTAAAAGTTTTTTTTTAATTTTAATTTTTTAAAAATCATTTTTTTAAATCCTAATTTATTTTTCTTGTTTATCATTTTATTTTTTTGGGGGATAAACAATTTTTTTTCAATTATATCTTTTTTATTTGGTTTTTTTTATTTACTTATTTTTTTTTTTATTTTTGTTGTGTTTTTTGTTTTTATTAAAAAAATTATTATTACTAATAAATAAAATTAAATAAAAATAGTTTATTACATAATAAATAAAATTAAATAAAAAATTATTTTTTTGTTAATTATTTTTCATTTTGATTTCACCCAAAAATTAAAAAAACTAATAAAGTAAATAAATAAAACGAAAAATAAAAAAATAAAAAAATAACAATTGTTGGTCGAACTTAAAAACACACATACATTGAACGTTTGATCGATAACAATTTAGGTGTGTATGTTTTTGTAACATAGTTTAGATTTTTTTTTTTGGCTATATCTTTCTTTTATTTTTATTTAGTTTTTGTTTTATTTTATTTTATTAGATTTTTAAAATTTTTTAAATCAATTTGGGAGTCATTATTGTTATTTTTTACAATTAAAAAACGTATCAAAATATTATCAAAAATAAAAAAGTATTATATAAAAATAACAGAAATTAAACAAAAAAATCATGAAAAAATAATAAACAAAAATTAAATTTTAATTTAATTTTTTATTATGTAATACTCATTTTTTTTAATAAAAAAACAAAACTAATAAAAATAAATAAATTAATTAAAAAAACCAAACAAATCAAAAAAACATATAATAAAAAAATTATTTATCTTTATTCCCCCAAAGAAAAAATAAACTAATAAAAAAGAAAAAATAATTTAGATAAAAAAATGATTAAAAAAACTTTAAAAAAATTTAAAAAAAAAATAGGGTGGGGATGGGGGGTGGGCTGGCTGAGTAGTGAAGAGGGCAAAATGGTTAAAATTTTGACTTGGCAATAATGGCAGTCAAAGTCTGACAGGGGAGGTCGTGTAATTTTTTATAACCTCAAGAGAGGTTCCTGTTTTTATCCTAAACCTCATGGGAGATCATTGGATATTTACCCTATTATATATAATCGAGTCGGTAGTTGAAAGTTTGGAAGATCTTTTTGCGGCCCCACTCTGTCTTCAAAACCTATTTGGTTTTCGATCATTTACATTGGCCTAATAACAATGAAAAAACGTAATGACGGCTTGCATGTGTGCCACACTTGGCATTTTTTGTAAGCCCCTTTTAACATATTTTGGATGATGTTGCGCTCACATTGTAACCCTATTGAACTATAGGTTTCATGTTATTCAAATTGTGGAACTGTGCTGGAATTGGGATGAAAAATTGCAAAACTATAAGGACTAATGGGTAATTTATTCATTACTTTTTTGAAGCTCCTTTAAAAACGTATTTTTAGAAAATTGTTGTTATTCATTTTTTGTTGACCAATTATTTTTAAGAATCAAAAATATAGCTAAAACAAATTAAAACACCAACGTCAAAATTTTGTCTTCATGGTAGCATTAATTGAGTTAATTATTTGGCTCAAAACGAATCGTCGATCACACACACACACTAGACAATAAAAATTTACGTGATTCGGCCAATGATGCCTCGTCTACGAGAGAAAGTCCAACATCCACTATCGACGAATAGATT
>CM018893.1:19291370-19296370 GCA_009663005.1 Actinidia chinensis | reverse complement strand
GATCGGGTTCTCATTTTATAATGATCAAATTGGGAAGATTTGAAGTACTTAAAGGGTTTGGACAGATCGATAGATCATAAAACAGATAGAGGTGAGTAGGTATATATCTTTATCAGTTTATGGATTCTCTGAGGAATTATTGAGCTGGTACAACGCTCCCTCTTCTCATCTACCAGGTGGAGGCCGATTTACTATCATTTATTTCAAAGGTCCTCCCTTCTCTGAGTATCACTTTCTTTTGGTTTTCTCTGGATGTCTGGCTAACTTACGCGCATCTTAATTAATTCTAAACAAATTTAGTATCCTCAAGATTTAGAATGTTTAACTTTTGTGGGATTTAATCTTGCAACTTTAGGATACAAAGTCCTAAGTTGCTTTCTCTTCTCTCAGTGACCAAACTGATTTGGGGTTCCATGCATCACTTTCTTTGCACTCATTTTGCTGATTTATCTTTTAAATTGACATGTTTCCAAAATTTTATCTAATTTGAAAGGTCAAAATAGAAAATTTGAAGGTTTTCAAAATTATCCCCATATGTTTGGGTGTTGAATGAGTTACTATAACTTTATATAATATTAAAATTTCTCTACCTAATGATTATAAAGTTTCACATATATTTTCTTAAAATATTGAAACTCTCAAAAGTGATTAACTAACAAAATGAAGGCAATTTAATTATGTTCAACTGACTGAAACACAAAATGGGAATATAATTACACCCAACAAATGGAACAGAAGAAGCAATAATCAGAAATGCTCTATACTCAAATTACAGATATGCATAGAAATATAGAGTTATAATATATACTATATATTGAGGACATGTGTGAAAATAAGTCTCACATCAGATAATTAAAAAAAACTAGTTGGCTGTTAATATACATTGGATGGACTCACCACTTACAAGACTTAGCCTTTTAAGTGGGTATGAGTTCTAAATAGTTTATGTTGGGCTAATAAGATGTGGAGGCAGACTTGTGCGATTTTTCTCCAAATGGACCGGGCCTTACATGAGCCCACAGGCTGATCCTTGAAGCGAACTCTCTCTTAACAAGTGGTATCAGAGCCGATGGTTAGCAATTTATGGGCGACAACATCCTGATATTACGGGCTTGCAAGAGACTCTTGAAGGAGCGGAAGAAATCCAAGGTGACTTTCGATGGAGTAAGGTACGTGCGGCATGTGTAACTTGCGGTAGGTGGCTCTCGATGAAGGAATGGTGGATAGCTCTCGATGAAATGAGTGCAGTGAAGAAGTCCGGGTTTGGTGTTGAAACATAATAGATCAAGAATTAAGGGGGAGCTTGGATGATCAAAAATAAATTAAATTCAAGGGGGAGTAAGGCCAATGTACCGTTCACACATGAGGGGGAGATTGTTGAATATATGTGTGAAGAATAAGTCCCACATTAGATGGACTCATCACTTACAAGGGCTTTTAAGTGAGTATGAGTTCCAAACAATATATATTGGGCCAATAAGATGTGGAGACGGACCTATACAATTTCTTTCCAAATAAATCGGGTTTTACGTGAGCCCACGGGCAGATCCTTAAAGTAAATTCTCTCTCAACACTGTACACTTGTATGTTTCTAAATAAATTTATTGCTAATACCATTAGTGATTAATAATTAATCTTCAATCAGTCCTTTAATGACCAGTTTGGATGGTTGTTTTCGGCGGCTCGATGGTGGAAAGAAGATAGAAGGGGAATATTTTGTTGAACCACTTTGTAAAGGAGATGGGACAGGATAATCCCCTGTATGAAACAAACTAGTTCTAAATAGAATAGGATGAATCATCAAGACAAGGGATTTACCGTTATGTTATAATCGAAGTAAAAACTCGTAAAGTAAAAATACACAATAATATATGTAGTTCGGCAAGTGTGCGAAAGATTACAACGAGCAGGAGTCTCTCAATATTCTCTCTATTTTACTTGTCATCACACCTTCTCTCTCAATCTTTCAATCTCAGCATGTCTCTCACAGTCCTACCCTTCCTTTTATAGATTAAAAAAAAGAGATGGTAGATTTCGAACATGATAATTATTATTTTATTTTAGCTATGAAAACATATCTTAACTAAAAGACTAAATTAAGAATCCAAAGAATTCTAATTAACTCGAGAATTCTACTCCCACATGAATTCAAATATGGGTTGGGTATGAGCCGCCCCAACACCTATATATTTATTGATTCATTTTGTTCATGCTTTTTTGAGTAAGTATGTTGTTCATCTTTTTAGCCCAAATACATAGTCCCAAAATTTAGATTAAGAAAAATTCTTAAATAATCTAAGACGAATGGTTCAGATTCACTTGAGTGTATGAATTCCACAGTCATAATCAAACAAATCTAAACTATTTATTTTAAATTTAAAATTTTTTTTTTGATCCAAATTATAGGACTGTAACAATGCTATTCTCAAAATTATATTTTAACGTTACCACAATAGAATAACGTTGCCGCATCAACTCAAACTTAAAACTTCAACAGGACGTGCCCTACGACATAATTTAGTAGATTACACTTGCTAAAATGTTCCTCGTTGTACAGTACATTTTGTTTTGTTTTGTTTTGACAAGGGAGAGGCGTCACAAACATTTACACTTGTAGGTGGTGAGTGTGAGAGGTTTTAATGGCCGACCATGCGTGGGTAGTTTTGATGGAGTTAATTTTGTGACCGCGTGGGTGCCCGTCAGCTTGAAGCTTTGAAAGCAAAGGGGTTTAGGAAATGGGTCAGTTTCTTTGAATTAAGAAGAGTAATAAACTACATATAATTAGAAATTTAAAAATAATAATTTAGCTTAACTAGATTCTCCGAGTTAGGTATAAGATCTTTAGATCCAAGAAAAATCATCAGAAACACTGGTGTAGTACCGATCAAAAACTCTATGATATTTAAGTTACGTAACTTGAAGAAGAGGATAGAGGGTAAACTAGGGTTTAGGAGAGTGTGTTTGCTTACCTAAATCTCTATGGAGTCTTTCCTTTTATCATTGAGTTTACTTGACCTAGTTTTTAGTTTCTCCACGTGGAATTATCATGTGGCGTGGTCTAGAATCCCAATTCTCGAAAGCCATTAGGATGAAGGTGTTTTTGTGATTATGCAATCACACCTTAGGAGATGTCATTGTTAGAACAGTTGCACATGTCACGTCACGTATTGGATCTTATGAATCGACTACTAGAGCTTGGATCTTATGAATCGAGCTTTGGACTTGGGCTTATCTAGCCCATGGGGTTCAGGCCCCACAGTAGATGGACCCCCCTTCCCCATTAAAGCAAAACACTCGTTTTTACGTTTTGTATAGGTTATGACAAGTAAATTTAAATTCTGCCACCCATAAAAAAAACATTAAATAAATAAACAAATGGTCTGGACATTTTAGGAGTATACAAACATACTTGCCCATTCATTTCCAAACTAGTTTACAATCATGGACTTGGTGAAGCCATGGCTTTGGGCCTATATTTCAGAAGAGGCTGGAATTGTTTTTTTGGTCTGGAAGTTAAAAAATAAATTCTTATCACTACATTTTTTTCTAGTGAAATCTATGCGAATATTAAAAAGGAATATTAAAAAGGGAAATGTCATTTTGTGCAGATACAATTTTAAAGCCGGCTCACAGTATTTTCTAGTTTCCTAAATTGTACAACTAAAATCCCAAAATTCACAAATTCTTCAATTCTTTTTTAAATAACTCAGCGGGAAAAAAAGGGTTTAAAATCCCACTACACACAATCTCCCCTTGTTCTATACGAGCCCCCACCCAAGTGCTAGTCCCAAACTATGTCAATGATACTCCTTTCTTTGATTTACGGAATTTTTTTTTATGAGTGCTCTTGCGTACTGCTTACATATTTAATGGATGACATGTATACACATGCCAGCTAAAATTTAGGAAAAAAAATAATAAATACTACTGTTTAGACCAATCACTTAAAAATTAGTGCACCACTGAAATTGGTTCTAAAAACATTAAATAACTTCTCCATCGCGTGTGCTTTTGAGACTACTAATAGAGAATTGAAATGCAAAGGAGATATTCCATCAATTATAAAAAGCTTCTCTCACTGGCCCCCATATCTCCTTCAATCGTCTTTTCCATCTCCTCTCTATAATTGAACCACCTATGCAATGGTGATGGGCAGTCCATCGAAGCTTCCAACTTTGTATTATACAAGAATGTTTTTGTATGATTTCTTTTCTTGGAATTTTGATATCGATTCACATAATCACATCTGGTAAATACCATTTAAGTAAAGGGTGAAATACACTGATCACCCCTGAGGTTTCGGATTAATATACAAAGCATCTTGACGTTTGAGAAATGACAGTGATCTCCCATGAGGTTTGAAACTTATAACAGATTTCCCTCATTTTACACTAACCACTCCTGAGGTTCCAAGTTAATATACAAAACATTCTTGATGTCAATCGTCCGTTAGCAAGATTGACTGTCCATTAATGACGTCAGCTGAATAGTGGTTGAAATACCAATATGACCTTCTTTGATAAAAATTTACTATATAATCTTTCAGAATGTTGATTGAATGACAAAAAAAAAAAAAAATAAAAATAGTATTTAAATATAAATATATTAATTTAAGTATAATGGGACCACACGTGATCAATTTTATCACTATTTTAACAATTAGTAGTAATAAAATGGTGTAAATGTACAATTAAATAGTTAATGGGCTAATATTACATTCACTTTTCTGGTCATTTTAATGCAAATATTTTTACTGGGATAAATAGACTTTGTCAAAATAGAGGCCATTTATATGGTATTTCCAACCACTATTCACTTGACCATGGGACACAGGACGTCCAATTTGCACGGACGATTGATGTCAAGGGTCTTTTTTGTATTAATTCGGAACCCTCAGGATGAAACGTAAAAATAGGACAAAATCTATTACAACTGCAAGTTCAAGAAGAGGTTACCGTCATTTCTCAAACATTAAGAATATTTTGTGTATTAACACAGAA
>CM018893.1:19108870-19111370 GCA_009663005.1 Actinidia chinensis | reverse complement strand
GGGGACTGGACAATGAATCCAGTCCAGTCTCGTGTTTGCTTACATAAAATGGCTCCAGACAAGTAGTCCGAGCGGACTACGAGTCCCACATATGTGGAACTATTTTGTCCCTCGAGGGAGGCTGGGACAATTAGTCCGGGACTGAGCCGGACAAACTCAGTAGTGATGAAATCATTCATCCCGCCCACCATGGACCCTTTCTCTCTCAACGACGACGTCGACAACCTCAACGACACTTCCTCCTCGACGACGACAACTATGACGACGATTTGAGTTCGATTTGTGCTCGATTGAATTTGATTTGTGTTCAATTTGTGCTACTTTATGCAACTGGTGTTCGAATGTGCTCGATTCAGTTGGATTTGTGCTCGAATGAGTTCGATTTGTGTGCGATTTGTTCGATTTGTGTTTGATTGGTGCTCGATTTGTGCGACTGGTGTTCAATTTGTGCTCGAATTTGTGTGATTTGATGCGATTGGTGTGCGATTGGAGTGATTGGTGTGCGATTCAGTTGGATTTGTGCTCGAATTGGTGCGACTGTGGTGCCATTGGTGTGCGATTAGAGCGATTGGTGTGCGATTCAGTTGGATTTGTGCTCGAATGAGTTCGATTTGTGCGATTGGTGCTCGATTGGTATTCGACTTCTGCTCGATTCAGTTCAATTGTGCGACTGATTCAAATTGGTTTCTGAGTTGACTCGCTGACTTACTGTTGAGTTGACTCGACACAGCATGACTCGGAATTTTGTCCAGAGTTTTGTCCGAAGCAAAATAAATGAGGTGTGGTTCGATTAAGTCGGACAATATATCCGGGGCCAAGTAGTCCGAGGACTACTTGTCCAGTCAGGCAAATAAACGAGGCCATTGGGAATTGCTTTTGGGTAATTATGTTAGATTTGGTTTTGAGTTTGAAAATGGATCTTTGCTCTTGTGTGACACCCACGTGATGCTTATGTGGTACCTATGTGGTGCCTAATCCATAAAAAATATGGATGAAGTTAGTAAGTGGGCTTAATTGCAATGATTTATATAGGTAATGGTATAAAGTGAGAAGATTATTAGTTAAGAGATAGAGTGGGAATTATTTAATATTTTGAGAGGGCAAAGTATAGTTTGTCCAATAAAAAATATGTGAGTCCCACTCATTAAATTATTATTCTTTGTATTAATTAATTTGTAGATACACAGTTAATGTAATAGATAACGCATTTTTTAACACAACCAATTAAATTTTTGCACTACTATTAACAAACTAATGTTTTAGCCAACAAAATAAGACCCAATTTGGTCTACGTAGAGGCATAATCCACAAAATAATTAGCACAACCAATAGACATGCTCTAAGCGCTCAATTAGCAGGGGGATTAAAGTCGGGGCAAGCCCCGTATTAACTGGCAACAAAAATTACTGGCAAAGAAATTTGAATATGCGACCTTGGAGAGTAAAATTTGGATTATTGATTTTTTTCGTTCCTTGATTTTTTATTTTTTTTATCTTTGATAATTTTTTTTTACTTTTTAATCAAAAAATTTATATTTTTTCTATTTCGCTAACAAGAAGAGTCTGAAAAATATAAAAAAATCATCTAATTTTAAAGAAATTTACTAAAGACGAAAAAATATTATTTTTATCCCAATTAGTGATTTTTTTTTCTAATTAGATAATTTTTTCATATTTTAGGACTCTTCTCATTGAGAAAAACTGAAAAATTATAAAATTTTGATCAAAAAGTAAAAAAAAATCTAAATAAAAAACCTTAAAAAACAAAAAACAATATCCTCAACTAAATTTTAATCGCAACCAAACAACTATTCCACCGACCAACGTTTGTAAAAGACATGCATGTAATGTTGATTACAAAAATCATAATTAATGGATTTTTAAAGGCCACCAATTCCAATGAAAGCAAACTAGGTCGGGGACCAGATCAGGTGGGGTTGGAGCCCACGCTACAAATGACGTGGAGAAATAGAAATGGATGGCTGTGATCTAAACACGGTGGATTCTTTCTGCTGGTTAATACTAGTGAAAGTGTGATGATGGCAATGAGAGGGGGATGCACGGTAACTTTTTCATATGAAAGTTCAAGTGATATTTTTATTCCTTTTCTGCCCTTTTCGGAAGGAAAACATGACAAATGCATGGTTCTTTTTAGTCAAAGAGCATATTCATGAATCACGACTACAAGGACTGTTTGTTTGTTTTTATTTTTAAATTATTAGTAATTATTTATATTCATTACGTTAAAAAAAAAACTATTTCTTAGGCGTATTTATTAGAGTTTTACAACATAAATTACATGCATATACGAAAAGATACATTACTACAAAATAAATAACAAATTAGAAAGTATAATAATTTTAAAAAAATATTGCTAATTTAGGAGAAATGATGGGAAAAAAAGGGTGTTTTAATTTTTTTTGTATGAGTTCCACTAAAAAATGATTCAATGGGTAAAAAATATATTCACTTTTAAGAATATTTTGACCATTGGATCACAA
>CM018893.1:19058870-19066370 GCA_009663005.1 Actinidia chinensis | reverse complement strand
AAAGGAAATTTTGGTTTATTTTTCTTGTTGGCATACTCCACAAAGTCTATCCTTTTCAAAAGACATTTTTGGTAATCCGATGACCAATTTCTTTTTAGAAAGTTTTGAAATAAAATTCATGTGAACATGTCCAAGCCTTCTATGCCATAACCAATTTATATCATTCAGGCAACAAGACACGTTCATCAATAATGCAATATCGTCAATTTCCAATGTACACATTTCAATTCCTTGGTCAATGAATAATATCTTGTTGTCATTGGATACTTCTATTATACATTGAGGATTATCAAAGATAACTTATTCCTTTGTCAGATAATTAGACTAATACTAAGTAAATTATGCTTTAATCCGATCAACAAGTAATGAATTTTTGATAAATGGGAGGACGGATCCTACCAATATTATATGTCGATATCGTTGACTTTGCTATTATCTCTGAAGATTGCCTTAGGCCACATCTTTTGAAGTAAAGATGCAAAAACATGAATTGTTCCGCGTAATATTGAATTCTGATTTGCTTTTAAGACAACTCCTTCAAGGAAAGTTCAACCATTGATTTTTGGAACTAAGTCTTGTGGGGTCCTAGGTGTTCGCTTTAATTTTTTAGGGACCCAAAAATTGTTTGACTCCTTTTTAGTGCACATGTTTCTTAGAAGCTGATGGGTATGTCCCATATTATTACAATATGTACACAAGTAAATGTGATGCCGTCGGTGGGAAACACTTGGCAAAAAATATTTTTAGACAGTTTTATTTCTTTAACGGGTTGTACCCTAACTCGTCTCTATCATATACACACAATTTGGATACACGCAATAAATTTAAATTCTTTTGTCCTCAAGTAAATTTTTCACGACATGAAGTTAATTTTTATACGGTTTTTGTTTTTTAACAGGGTGTACCCTAACCCATTTCTCTCACATACACGCATTTGTGATCCAAGCAATAAATTTAAATTCTTTTGTCCTTGAATAAATTTTTCAAGACATGAAGTTAAATCTTTTGCTCTATCATTTAAATCATCATTTTCTATTTTTTTTTGTTTATTAGCATATGACTTTAGTTCATTAATCTCAATACTAAGAAGTGAAATAAGTTTCTTTAACATGCTATTTAATGACTTTTCATACAACTCATCATATGAGTTTTACAATTCATCAAAAAGTTGAATTCGTGGAATACTTCATTTGATTCTTCTTCTTTGGTGACAAGGCAAATGTTTGTCACTTCTTGATCGCTTAATTCATCATCGGATGTTTTAATATCACTTTTTTCCCAAGCCACAAAACTTTCTTAAATTTTTTAAATTTGACATTTCTCATCTTTTTTTGAGTCTTTTTTGAGTTTAAGGCAGCCAATCTTCATGTGCCCAGGGTCCTTTTGTTCATCATCTTTGCCAAAGTTTTTTTTTCCTTGTCTTCTAGAAAATTGGTCTTTTTTGAATATTTTGTTGAATATTCATGTGAAGAGAGCTATATTCTCGTCACTTTCATCATCATCTTTAATTTCATCATTGTTTTGTGATGATGAAGTCTTCAAGACAATTTTTCTCTTTTTCTTGCTTTCGTCACTTTCTTCATTGCTCTTCAAAGTGATCTCTTATATATGAGAGATCCAAGCAATTCATCAAGATCCATTTTTATGAGGTATTTGCTTCTTTAATGGTGATAACTTGTTGGTCCTCAACTTCTTGGTAGACACCTAATAATTTTTCTTACAATTTTCACATTAGTGTAGGGTTTACCAAGAGATTTCAATTCATTAATAATGTCGGTAAATCGAGTAAATATTTCTGAAATAGTTTCACTTGATTCCATTTTAAATAGTTCAATTTATGAACTAGCATCCTAATTTTTGATTCTTTAACTTGATTTTTACCTCGTAAGCTCGGTGCCGACTAACCTTCATACAGGTCTCAGTCAATTTTGTTTGAACTGTGTTTGCAGTTGATACGTTGATGCAGAGGGAAAACCTCTCGTTTAGTGCCTTTAACTTGCTACACATGTACAAAATGGTACGCCTGAGGAGAGAGCCCCATACCAACCAGTATACCAGCAATCATTATCTCCGACTTTGGAATCCTCAACAACCTCACACGAAGCTAGTGACTGAGATCCCCTGCAAAGACATTATCTCAATGACTTTGTCTGGGTCTCTGGATCCTAGGAATTTCGAGATGGGGATGATGGCCTTTATTCCTTCCCTAGGCACAATGAAAGCCTCCCTGATATTAAGTCATTTTTCATATGTCGCTTGCATTGATTTTATCATACATGTATAAATTTATTATGTTGCTGATCTAATCATTCCACCTTGGTTGACACGTTCCAGGATTCAACTTGTTTTCGAAAAGGTTTGAGCAGTGCACTGAGGCGATTCACAGAGTCAACAACTACGGTAGACCCTGGGATGTGAAGACTCTTCTTCGGTACGAGCCAATCTACTGCCACATTATCCCACACCGAGCTAAATAGATCGAACAAGTTAGGCTTCCTTCTTTGCGCATTTGGGAACAAGCTCCTCATCGACGTCAGAGAGCCAATTCAGAGGAACTAAGTGAAAAGCTCGACGAGAATGTTGTGCTTGCTCGAGCTCTTGACTTAGCCGACCAAGCTTCCACCCCCAATACTTCCAACACTTCAGGTTCATCAACTTTGTTTGGCTTTTCGAGCAGTGAAGAAGAAGGAGAAGAGGTAAACTGCAAAGATTTTAGCTCTTGTCGCGATAGTTTCCCCCGCTCCAGCTGCAATTGCCCTTGTACTAGTGGTCAGCTCGGATTCAAAAGCTACAGACAACCTCGGTTTTCCTTTGTTTTGCTTGTAGTTAGGGAGGAAGTTGATCACTCATTTATTGAAGGTGGTGGTATTGATACCAGGTCGGATGAGGTTGCTATGGCTCTGAAGCCCAGGGCCCTTGGCCAAAAGAAACCCAAACCAGCAGATCCTACTATAGTCTAAGATCCTCCTCTATTCCAAGATCCTCTTCCAATCTTAGCTCTTCCTTATCCTAACAAGAACCATCCTTTCTGTCCTTAAAAAATGAAAAGAAAAGCAACCCTCCGAGTGCCCTTCCAAAAGGAGAAAGAGGGGGGAAGCTCAGCTGGCACCCTAACTCCCATCGAAACTTCCTAGCTTTGAAACCTGAAATTTGATGCTGCAGAGCTTGTTAGGTTACCACGGTTCATACGTCCAAGGACTATGACACATGCGTCACCTTGGGCTATGTCGTCATGCTCCCACAGCATGTGGCAGACCTTGTTGCAAAATGTTTGACGGAATTCGACGACTTGATGGTCATGCAGTATGTCCAGGTAAAAGCTTCATCTTGGACACATGCTTATGTCTTTTGAACACTTAATCTTTTTTTTTTGTTGTTGTGACAATTTCATGTTCTTTTTGCAGAGTCTCTAGAGAGCCATGGCCAACTCGAAGAGAATGAAGAAATACGCCTTTGAGATCAAAAAGGCCTTAAAGAAAGCTAACAACTTGGAGTCTAGTCTAAAGAAGGCGGGGGAGAAGCTCGTTGTTAAGGAGGCAACTCGCAAAGTAGTGATGAAACTGTTGCTAAGTTCAAGCTTGAGGTTGATGCTGCCCAAGAAAAACTTCACAAGGCTCTACAGGATTTGGCCGAGCTCTAGAAGGTGGCCGCTGGCCCAGGTTATGAGCAGCTGTTCAATCGTAGCTATAGCCAAGTTGGTGACTCCTATGAGAGACGGGTGGCTGAGCTTCACCCCAATATTTTCCAAGAAGGCTGGTTTGCCTGTCTAAAGGAGCTCGGTACTCCCGTAGAGCACCCATCTTGGACTTAGCAACATCCAAGGCAAAGCTCCCGGACCTTCCTAAAGCTTTCTCGCCCCTCATTCTGCTGGGCTTTAATGAAGAAGAGTATACGAGCCAGCCGGCCGAAAAAGCAAATGAAGGCGTAGCAGAGGTGAATGGTGCAAACAAAGGCAATAAGCTCGGGAATAGAGAAGGTGGAGAAGGAATTAGAGGTGGAGATCAGGACATCCCTCCCGAAGGGTAACATGTTTTATTTCCTAATTTGCCTCGAGGGGATGGTCCTTGAAGACTTTTGCAAATTTGTAAATATCTTTGTTTTCGAATAGACAAGTTTGCAAATATTTTTTTGGATAATTACCACTGACCTCCCCTGGATTCCAGGTAATACAAAAGTACCCATGACGTTGAGAAATTACAATGGACACTTCCCAAGTATTGAAACTTGTACATATTCCCCATTTTGCACGGACCACCTTTGAGATTATAAGTATACACAAAGCATCCGGGACGTCAAATCATCATCCTTTGTCAAAAAGACAAAAAGAAATAACTTTGTCATGAGTGTTTTGTGTATTAACTCATAACCTCAGGAATGATCAGTGTAAAATGAGAGAATTTGTTATAAGTTTCAAACCTCAATGGAGGTCATTGTGATTTTTCAAACGTCAGGAGTACTTTGTGTATTAACTCAGAACCTCAGGGGAGGTCAGTGTAATTTACCCATATTTTTTTGGTCAATGACATGTTGGCTTCCTTTCTCAAGCTCACTTCTCACTTTTACGTGCATGCAGTTCTTGCTCACTTGATTCCATAATCGCACATATTTGCAATCTAATGCCCTTGGTGCACATTATACCAAATTACCATATATCAACATTGGGCTTATACATCCTAAATACTAAATCTTAGATGCAACCAAGGCAATTTAATACTAACTAGGAAACTACCAGTTCAAATATTAAATTTTCTACCAACTCTACAATACTTTATAGCTCAAGAGTCCCATTATGACTCAGTAAACCGCAATATCCGACTGCCAAAGGTTGGGCACATTGGATTTATCAAAAGACTGGGCCATAAAAGATCACTCCCAAAGAACCAGTAATTCCCAGCACTAAAAGAAACACCTCCAAAAGGAACTAGCTTTTGAAAGGATGAAGGCACCCTTTGATGATTCCTTTTCCTCATGTATTATACATGCCTTAGAAAAAAAGAGGAGGGGGTGCGAAAATAGAAAAACTCTCATAAACTACATAATAAATCGTACCAACTAGGATTGCTGCAGTATTAAGATTTGATTCCGGAGCCCAACGGAAGTTATACCACTCTGCAAACAGGTTTTTGATCATACACTCAAAAATCAAAATTGACTCCCTGCCAATTTAGCATGCCAGCTTGTAGGATGCTATTTATCAAGTAAAGATTTTTTAAATGATTAACAATGGATGTTGTATAAGATGCACCCGTACATGATGCTTGAAATTAAAATCTTTACTTA
This sequence comes from Actinidia chinensis, assembly GCA_009663005.1. Lineage (NCBI taxonomy): Eukaryota > Viridiplantae > Streptophyta > Magnoliopsida > Ericales > Actinidiaceae > Actinidia > Actinidia chinensis. Next base: position 19,061,090 of record CM018893.1, on the reverse strand, counting down.
TTAATCGAATCAGTGATACAAATTTGGAATGTTGTCATTATTTCAGAAACATCTTAACAAAAAGACTCTTGATGAAGGATCAAATTGAATAAGATTAGAATATTACTGAAGAGGTCAAAAAGCTATAACAGAATATCCTTAATAACCTCCATCAAACGGGTACAAACATTACTTGAAAGCCCTAAAAACCCTTCATAAAATGAATCAAAACCAGTGACTCAAGAATTCTGCTTTCAGTTATCAGGGTAAAGAAGGATGCTCAAGCTTCCATTCACACGAATTGTACATCTTCTAAAGCAATCCACAAATACAACCATGAGGAAGAAAATGTAACAAATAACACTTCAGATGCAAATATATTAGTTATATGTCAATTACACACTCCTTGTGCATATTTTTTTAGGGTTGATTTGGTACAAAAAATTACACGTCGTAGGTTGGTGACGTTTCAAGGCCATCAATATAAGCTCTAAATCAGTACAGGAGGGCACAACAAACAAGCCATTAAAAGAGGAATTATTACACACTCATTAGGATTTACGTTAGGAAAACCAAATAACCTAGCTAATAATTAACCTTCTCTCAGACGATTCCCAAACAAATAACCTAGCTATAATTAACTTCTCAAGACAATTCATTGAAGTAATTAGGTAAGCAATGAACATAGAATCACTAGTCAGCTGACCAGAAAATAATTGACAGAAGTAAGAGTTTGTTTCTGCCTCGATATCATCTGAATATCCACTGGTTTTTGTTCAATCTGGATTCCCAGCATTCTGCATTCTCAACCCAACATGTGTAGGCATTGTACACAATCTTTTCAGTTCCTCATAAAGCTTCTCAAAGGTAATATGTACAGTATTAGCTTCAACGGTCTGTAAAATCATTCTATGTTACATGAAAAAGATAAAAATAGCTAATGACACAGCTCAGGTGAAGAAATAGAACCTACAAGAATGTTGAATTTTTTGGCATTTAAGTTTGCCAGAGCACCATAATGTCGAAAGGAATTTGCAGAAATATCTTTGTGTGTAAAAAGTATCTCCATGACAAACTTGAGGCATGACTGAAAGCAGCAATAGAGATAATTAACAGCATCCAAGGATTTTGGTGCATTTAATTTATACAAATCTATGATGACATTATTGCCGACTAATGAACTTAAACAATATTTGATGAAAGAACTAAGAAACCAACCTCAAGAATACCATTTTTCAGGCTTATTATTATCACTTAACCATTTCTCCAGATCTATGCATTCCTTCTGTTTAGCTAGAACAACCAGTCGAATGCCAAAATAAAATGGAACCTGCTCTAATAGAGTTGGCATAATCTACAATATGACAAGAAAGAAGAACAGAAATTAGAGAAACAACCACTAGCATAAAGTGAACATGAACAAATAATCACAGTAAAATACAATTAAAGAACCAATTAATCATTTTCAGTAGCAAGTTTGACTAAATAGACAAGAAACTATCCATTTTCCTTTCAGTAAAGGGTCCAAGCCTAAAGGTATTACACCTGATTCCTCATTTCCTTGCTGCAACACCCTCAAACTGAACAATGTCACCCTTTTCCTACTGGTACACTTAACTGTGAGTTTGCAGCTCTTGGCCAAGTTGCAACACCCTGACTTGCCCGATACCTGTGAGTGGTTGAAGTATATACAGGGTTTACCATGCAGGGGTGGGGTCCAAAGTTGCCCTGACTTGGAGGGGTTCCTTGTAACCAGAAAGAGGCAGTATTGCTGAAGAAACTCTTGTTCTTTGTAATCAAAGTGCAGATAATATTTCACATTTATTCTTTTTCTGCCCTTTTTCTAGATCTGTTTGGAAAACAGTTGCCTCATGGTGCTACATTTCCAAACCCCAGAACTCCTGGCCGAATGAGATTAGCTGGCTTATTGGGAAGCTAAGTGCTAAAAGCTTTCCTAATACTGTAAGGAAAATGCATGGAGGAAAGGAATATCAGAATCTTCATACGAGGTTGCACAGGGACTGTATTTAGCTTTTTGAGCTCATCAAGCATGACATTAGGATTAAAGACTGTCAACAACCACCCAATATTAAAAAGTTAATTCTCTTAATATTTCTACAGTAACAACTGGTCAATCACACATTCTGTCTTTAGTTCTTTCTTAGCCACTTAAATAATTGTCCTTTTGTATGTGAACTATAATGGGAGGATATGCCCTCCTAGTCATACATATTCTCTTTT
>CM018893.1:19036370-19041370 GCA_009663005.1 Actinidia chinensis | reverse complement strand
GCTTGTTCCCATTCTGTCTGTTACAGTCCGTTGGACAGCTGGGAGGAGCTAATTATGGTGGAATTAGAATGAGGGAGGATTTGAGGGTAGAGATTTGAAGTGAGGAGGTTTATAATAAGGGGGACCCACCTTTTTTTTTAAAAAAGATGAATTTGTAATTTGTTCGTTTTGAATGTGTTTTGGAGAAGGGGATTTAGAAATTGGATATGATGGATAAGATATAAAGACAAAATTACCCCCACGTCATTAATTAATTGTTAATGTGAATATAAGTTCGTTTAATTAGGATAAAAATATATTTAATTAATATTTAGATGGATTAAAACAAAATGTTACTTTAAATATTATATATAATTAAAAAATATATATCAATTTATTTGATTTAAAATTATTCAAAAATTAATTATATAGTAATAATAGGCAGAAAGAAATTAAAAATTATGGCACCCCAATTCAGTCATATAGGCATTTCTCTCTAATTAGTAATTATAAATTAATAAACCAAAGGAAAATGATAAAATGTTAATTTTTATCAAAAAATTCAGTATACCCACAAAAAAAAAAGTGGGGGTACCTGATTTCTTGGGTACCTGATTTTCGAAACCCAAATAAATAAATAAATAAAATACATATCAAGTAAAAAATAAATTTAAATATTAATATAGAAGTTAGAATTTTTTTTTTCAGGTTGTTAATGAGGAATCTATTTACAAGTTTAAACTTCAGGAGGGAATTATAAGTGTTTAAAACGTTAAGATTTTTCGTTAAGAATCCTATAACCTCAGGGGAGGTCAGTTGTAATTGTAATTTATCCAAATAAAAGTATGCCTTTCCTGGTTCTTCTTCCCCAATTCGATAGTTAATTAAGTCTAAAGAGAGAAGAGACGTCTTGCGACGGCTCTCCACCGCGTTCTTCTTCCCCCAATACGAGGGCAAAAATAGTATTTCACCACCACGCGGAGGCACGTGACCACATACGAGGGTAACCCTGGTCCGTCCCATCTCCAGCCGTGGATGGATTTGGAGTCCGATCGACGGAAAAATCACCGGGAGAGAAGAAAAATGGTAGTCAAACCATGGAGAAGGAGAGAAGGGAGAGGAGAAGAAATCAAGAGATGGCCAAATCCAGGACCATCTCCTTCCACCGCAAAACAGGTGTTATAGCTTGTGAACGAGAAGAAAATCCAAAATCTACTGGGTAAGTTGTGGGACCTAGGATCATATAATTCTCTTATCGAGGCTTCATTTTTCATTCGCTCCGCTTTTAAAATTATTATATATATAGTAATTAAAAAAAAGGGGGGGTTATAACAAGCTCTAGGTATTTAATATTAAGACGCTCTCGACACATTAGTTCCCGCTCTTAGGCTTTATGTTTGACCCAGGGTGGGACCCAATGGGTCATTATGGCCAATCAGAGTGGGGGGAGCAGCGATGAGTTTCCCTGTAAGCCCGGTTTGGCCTTTTCTGACTTCTTGTAATCACCCAACGAAGCAAAACAACAATAGGGAGCAAAAAATCTTGGTAGGCCCAACCCCCAAAAACACGCTCCTGTTCCCGCCCGCTGAACTCTCACCTGATTCTTCTCCTGTACGCCTTCACTCCATCAACACTGTACTCTAGATCTGAGATATCAGATCTGTGTGGAGAGACGAGAGAGAGGACACTTCAAGGACCCGTACATTATGAAGAGCGACGATGCGTCATTTGTATTTTTGGACCGGGGAAAATACGGTGGCCCCCCCCCCCCCCCCCCCCCCCCCCCCCCCCCCCCCCCCCCCCCCCCCCCCCCCCCCCCCCCCCTTCCCCCCCCCCCCCCCCCCCCCCCCCCCTCCGCCTTCACTTCCCCCACCCTACTGTCGGTCCGGCCCCCCCTACCTCCCCCTCCCCCCCCCCCTCCCCCCCTCCCCCCCCCCCCCCCTCCCCCCCCCCTCCCCCCCCCCCCCCTCCCCCCTCCCCCCGCGCCCCCCCCATCCCCCTCCTTCGTCCCCCCCCCCTGGTGAAGAACATGTGTGTGTGCACTACAGCAATGAAAACATCTATATGACAACCAAGTCACTGCATACAAACAAAAGCCATGTCATTAACCACTCAAGGTAACATTAGCTCTCCACAAGTACTACAAACTACAGAACTAATAATTAGCTATACAAAAATTTTCAGGTATGTCGAAAGAACAGCTAGAAGAATGTGTATGTGTGTTACAATATGGAACTCAATGCAACTTAACATCTATCATATATCACCATATTCCAACACTGTCTCGTCACTGGCAAGAGGACGGAAAATGGCAAAAGAGTATGTATTGTTAAACGAGATAAGTTGAGGAATGCAACCCCTATTTCGATATTCTTCTTAACATTTTTGAATCTGTTGGCCTTCATGTATAAGCAAACCAAACAATATAGTATCAAAAAGTCCCCCCAAAACAATAAGGCATTCAATCAAAACAATGCCTATATGAGAACGCACTCTCGATGAATGAATCACCCTTTCAAAAATGTCACAATGTTAGCTTGGGTTTGAATTCTGACAGCACTAATTGTAGGGACTCTGCATTTTTTCACAAGTTCATAAATTCATCAAAACAAAAAGCTCTGTATAATATTACATTACCATATCTATCTATCATCTATCTCTCTATTCTATTCTATTATTATTAAAAGAAAGGCAACGCATCACTTGGTTGATAACCAATGTTGAAGAGGCTAACAGTTTTCATGCCAAAAAAAAAGCCACTCCACAACAATTTAGATTTTCAACAAAGGATAAAGCAATTTATAAAGCATAACGCTGGTAACGGTAACTGTTTTATGGTTACAATTCCTACACTTGCACACGCATAGCGTGGGTTATAACTGCTGAGACACAAACAACTCGCAACAAATCAACAGAACCCAATTTATACAGTCTCTTCTCTTCTCGAACAAGAGATTCAAGTTTTAAGCTAAATATAATTAACATACATTCACCATACAAAAAACAAATACAGAGAGAATGATGAGAGAGAGGAGAGAGAGATGGGAGGAGAGACGAGAGAGGAGAGAGAGAGAGAGAGATAATAACTGCATCTAACGATTCAGCAGCGCTCTTGTATTTAGAGTGAGACCTAGGAGAGGGATAGATCCAACTCCTTCTCTTCCAATTTCGTGTCCGATTATCGACTCCGACTCGATAAATCGCTAAACCGCGAAGATTAAGGAAAAATAAAACTTTCTCAAATCAAAACAAAAAACGCGAATGAGCTGAATAGGACCAATTGACGAGGCAAACAGGAAACAAAAAACAAAAACGAAACTTACGAAGGAAAGAAAAAATTGAAGGAATAGATTGGAGAAAGGAAAAGAGGTAGGTGTTAGCCGAAGGGAAATGGTTTGACGGCTCCTGTTTGGTAATGCTATCAAAAAAAGTAAAGATTTTTAATGTTTTTTGTTTTTGTGTGAGTTTATTGTAGATAAAATTAAGTAAAAAAAAAAATTAAAAAAAAAAAAAGTTAGTTTAAAAAAAGCTAAAAAAAAAAACTGTTTCAAACAGCCCATTGAGCCGAACACGAAAAGAGATCGGGTAACGGGTCATTGGTTCAACAGTCGGGTCAATTGTTATTGATCTGTGATGTCATAATTATGTCATTAATTTATTTATTAATAGTAATAAAATATTTTTTATTTTTTTACACTAGTTTTTATACTTAAAATCTAAAATTTTAAAATTAAAACATAAAATTTCTCTTAAAACAGTGAACCGCCCGATTTAATGACCGGTTCAATCGTCGGATTTCCAGTTCAACTGCGAGTTTGACCAAGTTTTGACCGAAACGGTTTTAACGGCCGACTGGACTGTTTCTTCGACCGATCGAACCGACTATGTCAATCCAGGTTTTAAAGGTCTCGATCTACGTCCCAAAATATTTGGGACAGATCCCTGTTAAATTACACAAAATTTTGTAAATTATAAAATATAAATTATACAATCTCTCCTAATAAATTATAAATGAACATGTGTTATTCATTTGAGGTTAGGACAGAGATCCAGGACAGTAGCTGGGACAGCTAATCCTGTGCCTATGTTGGAGGTGGCTCGCTAAGTAAGTGCAAGGTTTGAGGTGGGCAGTGGGAGTTTATATACAGATTCACGTACACGCTGGAGCTGAGTTTTTTGCTTTTTAGGGTAAATAAGGATAACTCAATTTTTGAATCATTCAAATTATCTTTTATTTTTTACGATTGAATTTAATTTGAGTTAATTCAACAGTTGAAATTCATTTGAGATGATTATTTTTTTAAAAAAAATATTACTTTCTTCTTTTCAAATATGTGAACCCATATAGATTGTGATCCAATAGCCAAAATCCTTTAAAGTTAACATATTTTTTACTCATTGAATCATTTTTGTAGTTGGACCGTAAAAAAAATTAAAACACAAATTTCTTTCTCTCATTTCTCTCAAATTAGCAATACTTTTTCAAAATTATTATATTCTTTAATTTATTTTTTATTTTGTAGCAATATATTTCTTCATATATAATGCAATGTTCCTTATTCTGACAATTTATATCTCATCTTGTTTTTTACGTTTATAAACTTTAACGATTACGTCTAAGATGTAATTTTTTTTTTTTTTAGCATAGTACCCTTGAATACGGACAATTCTTATTTTATAAAAAATGGATCATTGTACTAGGATGCTAGGTAAAGAACTTAAAACTCGTTTGAATTGAAAGTGATGAATTTTTTCTATAAAAAAAAAGTCTTTGATTTTATATTTTTTATACTTATTTAAAGGGGAAATAGATTGGTAATGGGTGTCGATGGTGATGATGCGAAGACGGTGACGACGAAGACACCGACTCTACTGCCGTCATCAGTGAAGATGGTGACGGTGAAGCCGTCAATAAAAAGAAGAAAAAAATTCATAAATGAATTATTTTTTATTATTTTAATTAATTCTTCACTTAAAATAATTATTTAAATAAATTCTCATATTGTGCGTAAACTTACTAT
>CM018893.1:19023789-19036270 GCA_009663005.1 Actinidia chinensis | reverse complement strand
GCTTAAACAAGTCTTCGTATTATTAACTCCATTAGATATGGGCATTTTTTCAGGAATAACGTAATCAATAGAGTGACATGTGCATGATTAAGAACCAACAAGCATATACCAGACATGGAATGAGATTTAGAAACAACCAACAAAGAAAGAGTGGTGTGGCATATATGTGAATTTATGTAGATATTTTTGTCCAATATGGTAACGGACTTTCATGTTTCTTTCATATGCACGATAGAGGTGCTCACGTAGGCAGTGTGAACATTTTTAGTAATTACCAAAAAATTATCTAATTCTTGATTTGGCCCTTAACCTTTAGATTTTTTCAATTTGCTCTTTTAAGTTTGGAATTTTTTTGTTAATTGTTAGTGTGGCCTCTTGGTTAATTGTCTTTACTTTTTTCGGCTTTTTAGATGAAAAGGAAATGAGTAAAAAAGTCGTCCGTCAAAAGTTCATACGGTCACATGACCTTTCATTGGATCATATATATTGACAAAAACGCAATACTGACATGAACAAAACTAGAAAAATTAAATTTTCTAACACACTCAAAAAAATCCCATACATGTTGCCCTTTCGATGAATAACTTGGAGTTGAGTTACTCATTAGACCATATTGACAAAAATAACCGTAATTAAGGGACTGATAATTGACAAACTTTAAAAGTAAAAATCAATGTAATTGAGTAATAATTTAGCGACTGAAATATAATTTCCCCTAAGTTTTTATGATCCCGCCCTTTCCTTGCAATTTCCTGCTGTTCTAACACACCTTCCGTATCCTACTTATCTACTCTGTAACCCATTTTTATGTAGAGTGTTTTATTAAATTTATTACCTGTATAGAATATACCACGGCTAGTGGTTTGATTTCTGATGATACAAAGATACGTATATAACAACATCTAGAGCATATGTAATACAAATTTGTAAACTTTTAAATTGAAACAATATAAAACCCATTCTTAATTGTGCCTTGGTTGGTGGTGCTATCAAGTTTATGGCCAATGAGTTTTTTTCAAGTTTACTCTATGTTTTTAATTTTTTCAGTTTTTTTTATGAGAGAAAATCTGAATATATGAAAATTTAAAAACTATTATAAAAAACATTGTTCAATTGAAAATAGTCTATCTTGACAGTTTGGGCGAGTAATGTTTCTGTTCAATTTGATTTTCTTGGGTTCAGTCTTATATGCACTCAAACACCAAGTATAGAACCATCTTTCCTTCTTTATTCAAGGCTTTTTGACATCCCTTATCATAGAAATTATAGCAGGAGAAAACCCAAAAACAAAAAGATGAACATATACAGATTCCTAATTCTCAGGATGAAACTATTCAAGGAGACACCAAATCTGGAACAGGAAAGGAAGGCTCAAAGAAACCAGTTTGTTGGGATTTCTTAATAAAATCGAGGTACAAAAACCATTCAAATAACCAACTTAATTTCTTCAATTTTCCTTCTTTTTCTTGGCCTTAATTTCCTCTCAGGGTTTTCAACGATTGACGGTGAACCAGAGAGCAATACATGCCGATCACACCATTCTGCCAACTCCAACATATACAATCTTAACGTCGGGAGTTTAATTGGTGAGTGAAAAACAGAGAGAGATTTTATCGATTAAGATTCCTAACCAGATTGGGATCTATAGAGAGCATTGGGGAAAAAAAATAGGTTGTGGTAGGGCGATCTTCTTAGTAGTCCCGCCTCTATCTCTCTCTCTCTCTGGTTAGCTTCTCCAATCTCCAGTCCAATTTCCTCTCCCCCTCTCGCGCCGCTTGCGTCCTTCTCTTCTATCCTCAAGCACTATAGAGCAGAAAACAACCAACATCATCAACAAAAGTCTCTTTTAAGATTACTATTACTACTTACGGTGAGCACTACATATAGAATGTAAAATTGAGACACTGTTAATGTTAATTAATACTCCTTGTTTGGGGGAAGTAAAATTCTCAAGAAAGGGGTTGTTCTAGGGACGGTATTACCAAGGTTGATCTCTTCTTTTAAGACCACGACTTACCCGTAGTCCCCCTCCTCTCGCGCGCCCGCTTCTCGCACCCTTCCATCGTCGATTTCTCTATCTCGCTTCTTCCTTCTCCACTTCTTCTTCTCCTTTCTAGTCTCTGTTTGAGTGTGTGTGGTGAGAGGAGCAAGATAGAGGATAGTCTGTTTGTGAGAGTATGGAAGAGGAAAAGGGGGAACGGGTAGTAATAAGAGCAAAACTGCCGAACCGTTTCATGCCATGTAGCATCGACTGTCGACTTGGCAAACAAGTTTGGTTCAAGATTCCAGCTATTGGTTGTTATAGAGAGAGAAAAAAAAATATAAATAGAAAAATGAGGAATTTTAAGAAAAAGGAAAGAAAATTTCAAGATTCACAGCCTTTCCGCCTGTGTTGGTTGTTATAACAGAGAGAAACAATCAAAATAGAAAATAAGGAATTTAAGAGCAGGAAAGGAAATTGATAGTCGGTATAATTAAAATATATATATATATTTTTTTTACAAATTGAGGTTAAAAAATATGAGTCTTTTAATTTTATTTTTTTATAAAATACATATTAAAGTGACTTTTATTTATAAATATATCATATTCTTGTGGTCTTTTTATGTAAGAACTCATAGTTTTTGAAAGGAAAAAAATAAAAATGAGAAAAAAAATATTTTTTTCTTATTTGAATTTAGAAGAAAGAGATTCGTAGATAAATAAACAAACAGAAAATAAAAATTGGTATAGAGAGGAAAGAATGTGAGAAAAAAATAATAAATGAAAAGAGAAATAAATTTTCTCTTAAACCAACTAAAAATGATGGATCGTCAACTCCAAACGCTTATTTATTTTTTATTTATTTATTGGTTTGAACACAAAAGGCTTCATATTTAGAAAAATAATTTGGTTGAAAAAATATGAGCAAATATAAGTTTTATTTAGGACCACTTTGGGGTAAGAAAAAATAAAAAATAAAAATATAGTTTTTAATTTTTGAGTAAATAGAACAAAAAAAACCTATTATAAATATACTTACTCTAAATAAACTTACCCCAAACACACTCAAAAAAATTAATAGTTTTTAGGCGATTAGACTCCAACAAATGCCGGATGGGCCTCCATGCAGGCATACCCTAAGATTGTAATTAGTTCACTTTGGCAATTTGTAATTAAATCATAAAAATATATTTTCAGGCGCAAAACTACAAGTCTAATTTTCAAATTCCAATTGGTCCTTTTGAAGTTTTTATAGAAAGAAAATCAAGAAAAGAAATCAAAGGGCAAGTTACTCTAAAATAAAATAATATTATTTCTATTGTTTGTTTTTAAAACTTTTGGTTTTGAAAAGAGATAAACCGAAATTTATATATATATATATATATACTCTTTTTTATAACTTGGATGTGGTGACAAAATTGATTTTTTTAATTTTAAAATAATTTCTTCATAAAATACCTATCAACATGACGTTTATTTATCAAATATCACATTTTAACTCGTGTTTGTGGGTCTTATGTATAGAAATCTCTATAAGATTTTTTTTTTGAAAAAAAAAAACAAACAAGAAACATATTTTTTTTTATTTGAATTTAGAAGAGAAAAAATTTGTAAGACTATGTAAATAAACAAAGAGAAAATACAAGTATACCGAGGAAGATTGCGAAAAACATTTTCAATTGCTTTTGTTCCCAAAACTATAAATCAAACTAGGAAAATGGAGAAAAAAAAATATTTTCCATTTTTTTATTGTGTTTCCAAACAAAGCCTTAGGCTCCGTTTGGTACCAGCTTTTTTTAGCTTTTTTTTCTTATTTTTTGCCTTAAAATAGCAAAAAAAGCCAATCAAGTTGCTTTTTTGTTTTTTGTGCTTAGTTTTTGTTAAAGTAAAACTATCAAAATCAAAAAAGTCAAAAATTCTCTTGGCATTTTTGATAGCAATTTAAAAAAAATTTGGGCTTTTAGCATTATCAAACGGAGGCCTTAGTATCGGTGAAAGTCCAAAAGCAATTTGGTTGAAAAAAATATGGGCAAAATACAATTTTTTTATTTTGGTTTAGAAATAATAGAATTTGGTCTCAACTGACCATGTTTCTCTCGACATTGAAAACAAACCCAAAATCCGTTGGGATCTGCTTACCCCTGATCTTAATGGGACGGTTTTTGGAGAGATATTGGGGTTGGTCTTGGGATTTAAAACATACAACCCTTAAAATTTGGTAGGGTCATGGTTGTTAGGAGTACTTTAACACCCCCCCCCCGACCCAATTATATTAAAAGAGTAGTGATCCCACGTGATCGCGCCCGTGGGTAAATATCTGGATCGCCCCCCATGACCTCTTGCCAATCACATATTTTGTGGTTTAGGGGGCCAAATTATGCCTTATTTATTTTTAAACAATGTACGTTTTATTTTTGTTTTAATTTTTTATTCATCAAAGGATTGAGAAAAACTGATGTTAATATATAGTTTTAATGTTTAATTTATAATCTTTTTTGCTTTATTCGAATTCTGTCTATTCTGTTTTTCCTTATGTTCATAGTAGGTGCTAAAAACTGTAATGATTATTTGGATCACATTTAAGTGAGAAAAAAAATATAATAAAAACTTAAACAATCTGATCGAATACCACAGATTATCTAATTTTTAATTTTAGTGCATTTTGTACGTGATTATGAAGCATTAATCGTTGAAAAATTGTGTGAGGTATTGGAATTATCCTCTACACTGGCATTGAAATAGGACCAATTTGAGAATAGTTCTTGGGCATGGGCCAAGTTGGACGAAAGGTAGTAGCCCAGGTTATTTGGGTTTCTTTAAAGCATGGCCTTAGTTGGGGGTCTTCAAATCAAAAAGTTGTTTTGTAAAAAAAAAAAAATATTTTTATTAAATTTGTCATCTAATTTTTTGACTTTAGTGAATTTTCCCTAGATTTCAATAAAATTTATATTTTTGGATTCATTTTTTCTTGTCTCACGAACCGAAAATTTAACTTTTTAATGAACGCTGACAAAGTCACAAGATAAAGAAATAGCACGAGGGTCTCAGAATTTGGACCACAAAAAAGTATTCAAATGAATGGTTCATTTTTTCATTACGAAAAATTTTTTTGGTCATCAATTTTGGGGACCGTAGCAATACTATTTGCGAAAATAATTTTTTAACCCAGAAGTTGATCTCAATAATAGAGCATCGTTTTCACTGATTCTTTAATTAATTGCAGAGAAAAAAAATAGTTTTTGTAGCCTGTTTTTTTTATTGTAGAGACGTGTGAAAGGAAAACTTATAATTGCGCTACAACATAATCAAAAATCCAAACCTTTATAAAATTTTCATATGTGCACGAATCAATAAACCATCCATTCGTGAGGGTATCGTGTACTGTAAGGTTCTGGTAGCATTGACAGATGAGATGGAAGGGTAGGTTACATTGTAAAAACCAATTAGATAACTCAGGGTTTAAGTTGAAAAAATTACAAAATCCAGAGTTTGATTTTGGAAACTGATCAAACTCTACGCGGCTATTATGTAATATCCCAATCTTTTGTTTTTTTGCTTTTTACTGTCCTTTTCAATGAACTGGGCGCTGTTTCAGGTTTACCCAAATTATTGAAAAAATAAATGGACTAAGGCTCCGTTGGAAGTATTAAAAAAAATAAGATTTTTTAAGTTTGTTATTAAAAAAATTAATTTTTCTTTGATTTTTTAACTTTACTTAAGTTAAAAATAAATACTCGATGACTTTTTTTGCTTATAAATTTAAAAAAAGTCAGCCAAAAAATTGATACCAAACGGAAGCTTTAAGGCCACCTTATTACATCACACTTAGTAAACAATTTTGCAAAATTTACACAGGTACCTATAGTTAATAAAAGTTCATTTTGGTCTTAAAAATTTCTAATTTAAACCAATTAGGAAATTGGTGTTTCTAATTGAAAATAATAAAACAATTCTAATGCTTATTTACAATTGCTTTTCCTTTTTCCTTTCCACGAACTGGGCTGTTTCAGTTTACCCAATTATGAAAATACATGGACGAAAGCACACTTATTACGTCACAGTTTAATAACAATTTAGCAAAATTTACACCAATGGTTACCTATAGTTAATAAAAGTTCATTTTGGCATTTACAATTCTAATTTAAACAATTAGAACACTGAAAGATTTAATTTGATTTCATTGGGATCCCACGTAAACCGTTAAGAAATTTGGAAACAAACCGCATGGTCCAAAAAATTGAAAACCAAGAAAAGTAATCAGAATTACACACCCCAAAGCCACATGGTTATTTTTAATTACAAAAAAATTTTCTTGAGTCCAAAATTTGAGTATTGTAGCAATGCTATTTGAAAAGTCTTTTTAACACAGAGTTGATCTCATGATGAGAGGATCTTTTTTCTTGGTTCTTTAATTAATTGTAGATAAAAAAATATATTTTCGGAACCTCTTTCATCAAGACAAAATGGAGAAGTATAAATTTCGGACTCTCTCATCAAGACAACTGAAAAAGTATAATTTTTTAATTAACGATGGAAAAAATTCACTAAAATTCAAACCTTAAAAGAATCAAGAGAATCCCACCCACCCCACCCCCCCAACCCACCCCCCCAAAAAAAAATAAAAAATAAAAAATAAAAAATAAAAAAGTAAAAATAAACTACTAATCCATCCTGAGCCATATTTGGGTTCATCAAAGGCATAGGACTTGTTGGATTCTCAAGAAAAATTAACGTTGTTGCCTATGCTGATGTCCAAAATCCCAGCACATGTCAGCAATTATACCAGTACGCTAAATAAACAATTCGGAAATTCACCAATTGGCCTGTCATTTTATAAAAGTTACACATGAAAAACATTATTACTTAAGGGCCACAAGTGTAATAAATCCAGAAATTAATGGCACAGTAGGACTGTAGGACTCTTAACACCCAAACATAAACGATGTTGTTTCCTACTCAAACCTTCCAGCATGCACCGACTTTGTCCTATATATAAACCTTATCTTAGGCCTTTTATTTGCTATTTCTTTAACTTCGCATTCGCCCTATGTTTTAATCTGTACTCTGCATCTCCTCGGAATGAAATTCTCCATTGCGAAATCCAAGAGAGAAGAGAGCATGTTGAAAACACAAAAGCGATTTAAAGACTCGTGATAAGCAACAACAATACAACGCCCAGATTCATAAGCAGGTATAAACTTTTATTCTACTTTTTTTTCCCTCATTCTTTAATATTTGAAAAATTCAAAAAAAAAAGAGAAGAAAATATGGTTCTTGATGTAAAGATTATAAACCGACGTATTCGTTTCTATTTTTTTTGTTTTTTTACTTGGGATAAATGATGGTTTAAATCGCATAGGTTATGTTTAATTTACAATATTTTCTTTATCAATCCTTCTTTATACGGTTTTCTTAATTCGGTTCGGTGCAAGAGATACAAGTTGCTCCTTTGCAGCAGCACCCGCACAAGAGGATACAAGTTGCTTGGTCCAATGCACCAGTTTTCAGTTCTGCAACTGTGCCAATTCAAAAATTTTAGAAACAATTTGTTCAGCAATTTCTCAGTACGCAATCAAAGAAAAAAATAACTTTCCATACCTGAGCATATCAAGAAGAATTGGATCCTTCTTACTATATCTGCAAGATGCCATTTGTTTCATATTCGACATGGAAGTTTCCAGCTTGAAGTCTTCTACTAAACAAATTTCAACCTCTGATGGAGCTTCCCTTGGTATATTGATTCTTTCTGTTGCTTTTTTGAAAACTTAAAACTAAAAAATATTTGTAATCTTTTCTTTTAATGGATGTTTTTCAAGAAACAAAAATTTTTACTCCGCCTAATGTAAATTTACACACACAGTCCCAAGCATGAAAGAAAGGAGGAGGGTTGCCAAGTAACCATGCATGCACAAAAACTATTTTGTCCCATGTTGGTACATGAATCTAAAAAATTCGTTAAATTTTAATCTATTTCCATTAACCTTCCAAATTTGATTAGACATGAAATGTTAGTTATATATATTTGCTCAGGAAGTATGACTCTTTAATACATGAAATGCGATTTATTATATTTTTCTTTGGTTCTTTATTATAGATATATAAATCTCTTCTCTCTCCTTTTGTGCAATTTTTTCTTGGTTGATAAAGACATTGAAGAAAATGTTGAATACCTTCTTACATACTCTCTGGGAATGAAGTCCTCATTGAAAAACCAAGAGAGTAGAGAGCAGAGTTGAAAAATAAAGCGATTTTAAAAAACTTCTTGATAAACGAACAACAATACAATGCCGGATTCATAAGAAAGGTATAATTTTTTATTTAATTTTTTTCCCTCTTCTTTAAATTTGAAAATATCAAAAAATAAAAAATAAAAATTTGGTTCTTGGTTTGTAAAGATTATAAACAGTATTCGTTTATTCATTTTGTTTTGTTTTTTTACCTTGCAGAAACTGTGGATAAATGGTGTTAAATAGGTTATGTTTAATTTACAATCTTTTCTATCAATTCCTTCTTTTTCAGTTGAATTCTTCCATGATTGGTTCATTCAGGTTTTGATCTACATATTTTCAACCACTTAAATGCGAAGAATTCTTTTTACGAGATCATTTTGTTCTCAACGTTTGCATATAACATAATCTTGGAGAACAATTTAGATTTAATCATAAGGGCACCAAATCCTGGTTCAATCCTGCAATCAGACGACAAGATTATTGTTAGAATACAGGATCAAGTGCCCAACAAGAATCAACACAAAAAATATAGGTAGTTTACATGATTGGCTGTCGAAATATCATTGGAATGGAACGGAAAGAATAACAGTTGTAAACTCCTCCAGATGTAATTTATTCAAGAAGTGGGCCGAGTATTGTCTAACAATTTAATGCTCATCCACCTAAGCTATTTAACCAATCCTTTTCGGGTAATATCACTCATATGCTTCTCATATGAGTGATCAAAACAAAGAAATTGATTTTGAACGAATTGAGATATATACGTAGGTGTCATGCCCGTGCGCATTTCATCCTGCTTGTGCTTGTGTCTGTAGTACTGTGGCCATGTGCGTGCTTGTGTTGTGCAGTATTCTCGCTCGTCCCTTGTCTGTGCCTTTCCGTGCTTGTGACTTTCAGCACTACTACCCCAAATCATCCCCGACAGGACCCAAAGGAGGAGGGTTGCAACATGGAGCTCGAGCATGCATGCACAAAAACTATTTGGTCCATATGTGTACGGGGGGGGGGGGGGAAAAATCTCAAGAACTTAGTTAAAGTTTTGATCTATTTTTCATTAACCCTCCAAATTTTGTTAATAGACATGAAATGTTGGTTATATATATTTGGCGCAGAATTTCTAAATTTTAATACATGAAATGTATTTTTTTTATATTTTTTTTTTTTGTTATTTAATTATAGAAATTCTCTCTCTATCCTGTCGTTTTTTTTTGCCATGTTTTCTTGGTTCTTTACTTATAGAAAAAGAATCTAAAAATTGTTTCCTCCTCCTCTTTTTATGGGTGTAAATAAATGAGGAAAAATATGATTAAATAGTTTAAGACATTTTAATAAAATAATCAGAAGTTAGAAATATAAGGGCCTTTTGGTAATTTGCTTCTATCCCAGCGCAAAAAGAGATCGTATTTGAAATAAATGGTACAAAAATTGTGTGCAGGGCGGAGAGACCATTTCTGGGGAAAAGTGGAGTCCTTTTAATAGGGCCAGTTTAAGGTTGTTAGCTTTTTTTTGTTTTCCTTTAATTTTTATTTTTTTAATGAATTTTTTTTCATGCTTTGATCAAATTTTTATACTTTTCTTGTTTATAGTGACGAGAGGCTAGAGCAGTTCGAAAATAATTTTTTTTTACCTAATTTGAAAAAAAAAGTTCACTAAAAACGAAAAAAATAATTTTTTTGGGAGATTTTTTTTTTGTCTTTAATAAACTTTTTTATGAATTAGATGCAAATTTTTAGATTTTCAGATTCCTCTCATCAAAACAAACCGGAATAGTATTTTTTTATTTTTTATTTATCGAAGGTGAAAAAAACTTTCTATAAAACCCGAAGCCCAGTTGGATCTCTAGAAATAATTAACTTAAACTCCTTCAAAAATACAATTTTGTTCAAGAAGTGGGCGAGTATTTTCCTTACAATTATTTTAGTCAATCACTGGTAAGTATAATGGTTATCGACCTAGCTATTTAACCAATCACTTATTACGGTAACGTTCACTCATTCTTCTTAGATGAGTGAACAAAACAAATAAATTGAATTTTAAACGAATGGAGATATACATGATAGGTGTCATGCCCGTGCGCATTTTGTGTCATGCGTGTGCTTGTGTTGTGTAGTATCTGTGTTTGTAGGTCAACTAAGTTAAAATATAATTTAACGATAAATTCTCATAAAATTATTTTTTGATTCATAATATAATTAAAAAAATTTATAAAATATTTATGATTATATCCATAAAAATTTATACACAAATCATAAAGATTCATAAAATTTACCAAACATACTAATTGAATTCATAACAAATTCATTTATAACAAAATACCTTATAACAATGGCTGTAAAAATTCTTAACAAATCAATACGATTCATAGCAAAACTAAGACAATTCATAAAAATAAATTTAATTGGTTATTCAAATTGTCATTATTAACTATTACTTTATTTAAAATTTTAAATTAAAAATTTATTATCTAATAACTATTAATTAGATTGCACCACACACCAAAATGTAGTGTTTATAGTAGCTTTTCCCTAAAGTTTTTATATCGTCCAACCTAAGCTCACATGAGTTTGTCACTTTGTTGGCAATGTGAGTCGTGGGGCCCATCTTAACTGTATGGCATCCCAAATACGCATGCGTTAGTAGAATATTAATTAGATCTAATTACACATTCTCCCCTAAATAATATGATTTTCTCATTTTATCCCTCACGTAATTAATTTTTAACATTGATCTTTAACTTATTAAATCGTTTGCAAACAATATACCACGTGATCCACATAACTGCCACTTTGGATCAGATCCAAAGAATTCAAGACCCAAAACCCAAACCTACCCCAAAACTGCCAATATTATGATGGCAATCCCCAAACCACCGTCATTTGAAGCACACATACACACACGAACATGAGAGAGAGAGGGAGGGAGGGAGAGTATTTCAATTAATTAGGGTTTCATTTGCTGACTTTAGAGATGCTGGTTAATAGTTGCAGTTGATTGCTAATAATTCTATAGTTGATGGTTCAATGTGAAAGAATTATTTGTTTTAGGGTCAGAGTAGAAAAATATTAATACTTTAAAAGTGCAAAGAGTATAAAAGTCAATTTACATCTCTAAATTTTTAAAAATAGATTGTTTGGGGCACTAATTAACTTCTTTAATTTTTTTAATATAAGTATACTTAAATGGATCAAATGTAACTAATTCAAAAAATAACACTATAATGGTTTAAATGACAATCTGTATTCCAAAATCTCTAAAAGTGATTTTTTTAAAAAGTAATTTTACTTAATATGATTTTTTCATAGAATATTTGTGAAAGTATATTTTGTTTAAGGACCAATGTGTGAATCGGTCAAAACTTTAAGGGGTGAAGTGTAGGTTACCCTTTTTTCTTTTATTCCAAACAAAATTACGTTATTTTAAAAAAGCCAAAGAGAAAAACTCCGTTAGCAGTCAGAGTATTCAAAAAAATTTCAAGATTTGATTTGATTTTCGTTTCAAGGATTCGTATAAAATTCAAGATTTTCCAAGATTTGATTTATTTTAGTTTCAAGGATCTGTATAACGGTCAAAATTTAAAACTTTCCAAGATTGGGTTTGCTTTTTCGTTTCACAGGATCCTTATAAACGGTCCAATTGTGGAAGTTCACGCGAATCAAAGGTGATAAATTACCAATTTTGGTATGTCTCATTAGATCAGTAACCCTCTCTCTCTGTGCACAACAATCCCAATGTTCCCAAATTTCGACGATTCCACGCTTTTAAATTTTCCAATCAGTATGAAAGAAATAGTTTTGAGTTTATTGTTAATTAGGATTTCTTCTGTGTAGTTAAGTCCTGTTTCTACTATTTGTAATTGTAAAGCCATACTACTTCGACGGTTAATCGATTCATTATTTTATTTTATCAATACCGATACCCCAATTCTTCATCTTCTTCCGAGAAATTGTTTATTTGGTTTCCTTGTAATCAGTATAAGAATCACAGTTATTAATAAGGTGTCTTCTCTTCTTGTATTTAAGTCCTGTTTCTATTTATATTGAAAGCCAATACTTTCGACTGGTGAATCGTTTTCATTCATTTTTTTTTATTTTATCAGTACCCAATTCTTCATCTTCTTCTTTGAGAATTGTTGATTGGGTTTCCAGAATCAGTGGAAATGTTGATTGGGTTTTCTTTCTTGTACTAAGGTATTAGAAATCGCGCAGTTACTAATTAAGGTTCTTTTTTTATGCCGTATCCCAAATAGGACCATATTCAAGTGTATTCAT
>CM018893.1:18791289-18796289 GCA_009663005.1 Actinidia chinensis | reverse complement strand
TTTTTGGATTTGCGTGATTTTAGATAGATAAAAAGTATTAATAAAATTATTTGATTTTAAATAAAAAAATAATATTCAATTTTGATTAAAATGGGTGGGCGCGAAGAGAGGCACCCAGAGCTGAATTTTTTAAAAGCATTCTATTATAATTTGGTCCTTGAAATAATAGGGGTGTCCACAGAAAATAAAATATTAATTAAGTATTCAAATTATTATTTTGGTAATATTATATAATTCGGTTCAGTTTAGAATTTGAATCGAATTTACTGATCTGTGAACTGAACCACCCAAGGCAGTTTTCAGAATTTTATAACTAAAATCAAATCGGTTATACAAATATCGAACTAAACCAACTGTTTCGGATCGATTTTTTTGGACAATTCTAAACCAAGGGTACAATTTGGGTTAGACTAACTTGAGATATCTTAGCGTAGCTCGAAAAAATTTATAATTTGGACAATATAAATTTGAACACAGGACAGGACTCGGGCAAAGATTTGAGAATTTGAATTAAAATTATAAGCAGAGTTTTGGTAGAGATATTGAACAATCAGAAGAACTCAAAGCCTGAGTTTTTTTGGAGTGCGGACCTCTCTTTTTGGCTGAGCATACAGATAGCATTCCCTCTCTTTTGACACATATTCTTGGAGTGTGGAGTCTCTTGTTGGCATCTGAAACAAATTTAACAAACCCTATCTCCTGGGCTAGAAAATTGAGAGCATTAAATTTGAGCCCACGTTTCCACTTTGTTGGATTGGGGAATCGAATAAATAAATAAATAATATCATTTATAAAGGAACTATTAAAATCCAAATTAATATAATCATTTAAACTAAAAAATGAAAAAAGATCATTAAAAAAATAATTCAATTTATCTTAAACAATGTCTTACTCCCATGAGCCAAATTGCTTAATCCAATTTATCTAAACAGGGCCTTAATCTGGGATGAGCCAAATTATCTAATCTTTTGTCTAAGAACAGCATTACGTTTAAGGCTTGAACTTAAATGCTAGCAAAAGAGGCATTTGAGATATTTTCCCTTTTCAATAACAGTCTTAGATCTAAATAAAAAGACTCATTAAACAGATTGCTATACAAATGACAACATTTCAAACTACTTCCACTGGTTTCATGCAATCTGGCTTCCGCTCCAAGCTCAATCCCCCTCACCCACAACTGGGCCATATTCAATCCCACCATCACACACAAAATTCACCTCCTTGTTCTTGGTAGTAACCACTCGAAACATCCCTGGTTCGTTTGGCGTCGACTTTTTCCGCGCTTCCACCTGAATGCCGAACTGTGGACCCACCTCGGCCCCCTTACTATCACATTTCTCTTACATGATGTCCCCCACCTCAATAGCCCGGCAGCCCCCCCATCTTCAGTTTTTCCTATGGAACACTCCTTTACCTTCCTTTGTTCTGTTTCACAAATGCCCCACCAACACAAGCTTTCGAGCAAGCTCGTCTAACATCACGCATTCCGCCTCATTTCCACGCCATTTTCTCGTGAGCTTCAGTGCAGTCTCAAGTCTCGCATTCTCATGTCACACCTTGCCCCCCGCCTGAGATTGGTAAGCTCACACACGCTCCCATGACCTCCCCTTGCCCTAACAATAGCGGGGTGTATCCATCGCCCATCAAAGGCCTTGATCATAACCCCGCCTCATTAACACACGAATCGACTCAATATCACCACTATTGCGCTGCACGATGCAGAGCGTAAAACCAGTGGAGTTGTGGCTTCCCATTTGGGCAGTGCAATATTCAACATGACCTTTTCGTAAATATCTCTGTTCTTGTTTGCTTCTGATAGGGTATGGCACTCTCACCGTACTTGTTACAAGGTTTTTATATCAGCCCCAGCAAACCCAGCAGGCGGAAGCCGCGACAAATGGCCATCTGCTTCAGCAAGCATCGCTGTGAGAATCATATTCCCATCCACTCAATCAAATCAAATTTCTTAACGCTCTAGAGTGTTCTTCTTCAAGGTTTCAATGTCATTGGGCGCGGTGGCAAACCTTATAGGAGAACATACCGAGGATTGCTTTTGAGTAAGGCAATCTCTCCACCCTTGAATTACGTCCAGACTTGCTTGTTGGAACCAAGAGTCCACTTGTGGATCCAGCAATGACTTGGCACCCTGACCAGCCGCATTGACCAGCCAAATCAGACCGCCGAATGCCATAAGTTTAAGACAGGCTTCTTGCTTATATCTTGCACAATCATTAGTGCAGTCTCCTCCGGATTCTGTTCTGGAATTAAGATTACAGCCACCATTGATTAAGTGGATAAGGGGACTTTAGCGAAGGCCAAGTCTGCAGCCAAGTGACTACCGCGAACTCTGATTTGTCCCATTTGTTTGGACTGGGAATTCTACAACTCAGCAACGAACATTTCAGAGAACATCTACATGCCTTCGTGTTTGTTTACATAAGACAGCATGGTGTATCATGGTCCTCCCAAGATGGGGAAATTAGGGGAGAAGGTTTTGGAGGCATGCGTAAAATAGAACCCTGGCTTCACAGTACTCTAACAGCCACACCAGATGACGCAGTAAGGTTCCGCTAAGCCTGCTCCCTACTCCGATTCTTCTCCTGTATGCCCATGTCCCAAGACCAAAGCTCCCAGCTTCACTGTGATGTTCATTCTAACAGCAGCCTGATTGTTTCCAGTTGTCAGAAGGTGAGTTTCATATTATATCATAGTTGTGTGATTAGACTAAAAATAATAGTACTTCTATTATATTTATGAGAAATAATCCCAACATCATCCATTACTAAAGGTCCGGTTATTTCGGAAGTTGGTCACCTGCAAAAACCATAATCTATCTTTCTCCTTGAGTAGTTTTTCAGGATCTTGCATAAAATGCCTTACTTGTAGCAAGCAATTACAATAGAGATCTGCCATGCTAACAACGGAGCAACAATTGCTTACAGTCGCCATGGTATGTATAGATGGCTTGGGAAGACCTAAGAAGCACCCTGTCTTTTGCATTTGGATCCACATCCACACTATAACATATTAAGAGTACAATGGTCAGTGATGTATAATTTGAAGAGCATGCTTTTGGAAGTATTAATAGCCCACTATTGCCAAAAAAAACAACATGTTCTAAGCCCAAATTGCTCCTATACATGCGGTGTCACGGCCCGGTTAGTTTGTCCCTGCGATTTGCAGCTGATTAGAATCCAATTGGTATCAATCCATGTCACCAGAAAGGGGGCAACGAGTACGTGCCAAAAACTAATTGGTCACTTCAGATTGTAACAGAGATTAATTGAATCGTTGGAACTTTTGACAAATATAAGGTTGGCAGATTTTGCTCAAAAAATTCATAACTTTGGGTGTAACACAAATAAAATTTCTATCATTCTTATTTCAGCATGGAAATTGACAAACCATCAATATATAACTAAACAAAAGAAACAAATAAAACGAATTTCCGCAGAAAGAAATGTCAGTGCAATTTCCTGAATAATCATATAGATTTCTCGTTTGGGGAATTCAATATACTTCCTGATCGCAGCTCATGTTTTGGCTTGAGACCCTTTCCTATGGCGCAACAACCTATTTTCTTTTGACTCTTAAATTTTGTTACTAAGCTTAAGTATTTGACTATGTAGATTAGTTTACGCACTTTAATTGGTCCCTCTTATCACACCACACTAACTTACAAACGGTTAATTCACAAGACTTATCTTTGGTAATTTGAGTAATACAATTACGTGGTTCATTTCATCATTTCTATTCTTTAGTTGCAGCCGTAACTTTAAATTTGTTTTTTAAGCAATTTAACTACCATACGAGCTCCAACTCATTGCTTTACTGATATTTGCGGTTCACTCTGTCACAGGAACCACTGCCATGACAAATAAATTACAGCCAAGAACATTAATACCCTTGATGTAGTGTGGTCACCACATCGACAAATCCTCGACAGGATCCCGTGACAATAGCATGCACATCAACATGTGGGCGGATCCAATGTCAAGAGCCAAGAGAACTCACAGACCTAGCCTGCCCCACATAGCTGGCTCCAACAGAGCTTCCTCACAGGCCGGCTGGGTTGCCCCACTATTCACAAGTATCTCATATCTCAATATGCCCTCCCTCACTGCTGCGGTCATCGCATAACCCGGACCAATTTTTGTTCACATTAGACCTCCAACACTCACTCTGTCATTCAAAGAGATGCAACGTCACAGAGTCGTTTTTGGTTGGGTTAGTTCATAGAGAGTTTCCATTTGACCACGCTTTGTCACCAAGTGACATAACAGTTTCAATACGAAGCAAGTAAATATGAGTGTGGAGATTGCCAACTCATATAATTTTTTCTCAACATAACTGGAATCGATGGCAAAATGCATTCTACAGCAATTTGGGACGTACGTAGTTCACAAGGGTCTATGCATGTACGAGAACAGATAAAGCTCATTAGTACTTTACGTCTGTCCCCCTGATACATTTACTGAGCTTCCAAAATGAAAGCTATTAATACTTAGATTATCAGACCTAAAGGATTTGGAAATCCAACTTACAGTTAAAAGGAGTACAAATTCCAACATCAATATTATCTTTAAGGAATTGCATGTTTTCAGACATATTTCTCACATAAGAATGAAGCAAAATATGATTGTTATAGCTTTAACACTTCCTATTTTATTTGTTGGAAGTAATAATTCTCTGAACGAAGAAGCAATTATCGTCAACAGGGGCATTCCCGATACATAACAGTCATTACACATCTAAATAATAAAGAACACATTCCAGAAGAATAACCTCACCTTTATTCATTCATCAACCCTCAGCCTACCAGAGTGGATAACAAAAATAGATCTGATTCCTCTGATGCTTCCAATATATTGGTGGATATGATCCATACTAACTATAGTTATTATATTATCATTAAATAAATTGTTATTATTCCAAGTTTCCAACAATTCACTCATGAATTTTGAATAAAACAAGGATTCCTATTGCGGCTGTATTAATGA
>CM018893.1:18769170-18771670 GCA_009663005.1 Actinidia chinensis | reverse complement strand
AAAAAATCTTAATTATTTTAATAACAAGCTTAAAAAATCTTGATTTTTAAGTATTACCAAACAGAACTATTCCATGTATTTTCAATAATTGGGTAAACCTGAAACAGCCCAGTTCATGGAAAGGAAAAGTAAAAAGCAAAAAAACAAAAGATGGGAATATTACATAATAGACCGTAGAGTTTGATCAGTTTCCAAAATCAAACTCTAGATTTTTTAATCTTTTCAACTTAAACCCTGAGTTATCTAATTGCTTACAATGTAACCCACCCTTCCATCTCAGCTGTCAAATGCTAACAGATCCATTACAGTACACGATAACCTCACGAATGGATGGTTATGATTCGTGCACATATGAAAATTTTATAAAAGTTGGATTTTGATTATGTGTGCAAGCGCAAAGTATAAGTTTTCCTTTCACACAGTTCTCTACAACAAAAAAAAGACTACAAAAAATATTTTTTTTTGTGAAATTTTTCATCGCTTCATTAAAAATTTATAAACTTTCGGTTCGTAATGAGATGAAACCAAAAATATAAAATTTTATTAAAATCTAGGGAAAACAACTTCTTGATTTGAAGAACCCTAACTAAGGCCATGCTTTAAAGAAGCCCAAATAACCTGGGCTACTACCTTTCGTCCAACTTGGCCCATTCCCAAGAACTATTCTCAAATTGGTCTCTATTCATATGCACAGTGTAGAGGATAAATTCAATACCTCACACAATTTTTCAACGATTAATGCTTCATAATCACGTACAAAATGCACTAAATTAAAAATTAGATGATCTGATGGTATTCGATCAAATTGTTTAATTTTTTATTATATTTTTTTTCTCACTAAATTGTTGATCCAAATACATCCTTTACAGTTTTTAGCACCTATGAACATAAGAAAACGGAATAGACAGAATCGATAAAGAAAAGATTATAAATTAAACATAAACTATATAATTAACATCATTTTTTCTCAATTCCTTGATGAATAAAAAATCAAAAAAAATAATAAGGCATAATTTGGCTCACTAAACCACAAAATATGTGATTGGCAAGAGGTCACGAGGGCGATCCCATGGTACTACTACGGGCACGCTTCTGTGGGATCACTACTCTTTTAATTATAATCGGGTCGGGGGTGGGTGTAAAAGTACGCCTAAACCCATACCCTACCCAAATTTTAACGGGTTGTATGTTTTAAATTCCCAGACCAACCAAATATCTCTCAAAACCGTCCCATTAAGATAAGGTAAGCAGATACCCAACGGATTTTATTTTGTTTTCCATGTCCAGAACCAATGGTCAATGTGACCAAATTCTATTATTTCTAACCAAAATAAATAAAACTTGTATTTTGCCCATATTTTTTTCAAACAAATTGCTTTTGGGACTTTTCCCCAATACTAAGGCTTTGTTTGAAACACGATAAAATAAATGGAAAATAAATTTGAAAACAAAAAAGAAGGGAACATTATCACGTAATATTCTTAAATATATGGTAACAAATCGTTCCATAATAATCCAAAAAGAATCCAACTAAAAAATAAAATTATATCATTCCATAACGTAAATATGCTGATATATATATTGGTAGTTAATAGGATTATTATAGTCCATATATTTATAATTGTGATTTCGGCCAAATATTTATTAAGGGTAAAAATGCATCAGATAAAAGACCCTAATTTTGAGACCCCTATTTAATTAACCCAAAAAACACTAGAGTGTAACATTATTACTCCGCTATTATTGAAAGGCCCAATGATTTGTTTTTTATTGGAAGTTCCGAGGGAGGTAGGAAAAAAATTGGTGGGAACTACAAAGCCTCGACATCCCAGTCTATTAACAATAATTAAATGTGAGAAAAATAGATTTTGAAATTCAAATAAAAAAGTTTATTTAGAGTGAGTATATAATATTTTTTTTTGTCCTATTTTACCTAAAAAAATCAAAGCTAATATTTTTTTTATTTTTTATTTTTTTCTTACCCCAAATGGGGCCTAAATAAAACTTATATTTTGCTCATATTTTTTCAACCAAATTATTTTTTCAAATATTAAGCCTTTGTTTCAAACCCAATAAAATAAATAAAAAATAATATTTTTTTGCCTCCATCATTTTTTCTAGTTTGGTTTAAGCGAAAATTTAATATGTATTTTATAACAAATTAAAATTAAAAGACTTATATTTTTTAACCTCAATTTGTAAAAAAAAAAATATATTATAAAATTTCTGTTAATCCCTTTTCAAAATCCAAATTAAAAATATATATATATATTTTAAATTCTACCGACTCTCACTTTTCTTTCCTTCTCTTGAATTCCTTTAATTTTCTTTTTTGATTTTTTTTCTCTCTCTATAACAACCAAACACAGCTGGAAAACCTGAAATCTTGAAATTTTCTTTCCTTTTCTTAAATTCCTCTAATTTTCTATTTTGATTTTTTTCTCTCTCTATAACAACCAAATAGCTGGAATCTTGAACCAAACTTGTTTGCCAAGTTCGA
>CM018893.1:18656670-18659170 GCA_009663005.1 Actinidia chinensis | reverse complement strand
TTGACTTGCTTTTTTTGGTTTTTTGCTTTTTGCTTATTTTAGTTCAAAAATATTTGGAGCTTCTTAAAAAAAGTAAAAAAAAATAGCTTTTCTGGCTTTTTGGTCACTGTAGCGGAGCTAAGTGACATTAAATGAGGGGTGAGGTAGTTGTCTGTTTAACCAAGACCAGCCTACGTACCAATTGCTCCTCTCCTATCCTCTCCTCTCCTCTATTCTCACTACGCAACCTTGCCATTTTCTATGCGAGAGTCTGGTCCCCCTTCGGACAAACAAGTGACGAATCCTTGGCCATAAACCTTTAACAATCTTTATCCCTCGTCAACTGGCAGTTCGTTCTTGGATTCTTCACCGTTGTATCACACGAGAAAAGGGTAAAGATCGAACCCTTGTTATTCGGTTAACTTTTCCCGATTCTTTAGAAAGTTATGGTTTTTCTCCATTGTCTTAATGATTGAGCATGTTTCGTGTTTCCTTATTAGAATGAAATTTGAAAAAGGGCCCAGTGCGGGGTATGTGTCCATTGAGAGGCACGTACATGACGAGCTTCGAGGGGATGTTGGGAGGGTATGGTAATGTAGATGTGACCTTTTGGGTTTGATACCATTTGAAAACATCAAACATGAACCAAAAAAACCCTAAAATCAGAACCCAAATCAGACATAGAGAAAAAAATTGAAACCCTAAAAAAAAAAAATTACCGATCATCTGAATAATACTAGTTTTTTAGTTAGAACACGACGTAGTAAATTCAATGGAAGAGAAGTTTGTGGCGCTTCTGGGGGTGCCAATTTCTCCCCATGTGTTATTTGAGGTTTTTTGCTGGCTGTGGGAAAAACAGTACTTCAACTTTCTCTGTTTTTTGTTTGCTAAATTCTTATTTAAACACGAATATTTATGAATAAAAAAAATATAATTTGGCATTGGTTGTGTTTATCTGGTTTGTCTAGTAAGGGATTTAATATTAGTAAATACAGCCGAGTGCCGCTAGAAATAGGTCAATGGAAACTATAAACCTTTGAAAAGAAACAATATTCAGTCATTGATTGCCCAGGTTCAATGGTAAATTGGGAAAAAGCAATGAACATTACTAGCAAACAGGAACTTTTTCTGTATTTGGAAAACAATAATAGGAATTGTTGGTAATATATATGCTGATCACAATGGGTTCCTAGAAAATATGGATTAATGTAGTCCAATAAAGTAGCTGCAAGGAAGTCATCTTCCAACAGGGTGGGCATATATCAGGACCCATTGAAAATACGTATTATTAAAACTTTTTTGGGGGGTGTTGAAACTCATTGAAAACACATATATATTGAAACTTCGGTGGTCAAGGGCCTTGGTTGAGCAGTAAGCTTCGGGTTGTAGTGATGAAGCAACTAGTTGGCGTTATAGATGTGCAACCTGGCCAAATGTGTCTATTGTGGTACTTGTCAAAGAACTTACTAAGGGAATTGTTTTAGTAGGGGTAACGCTTATAGGATCGAAAAAAGGTGAGAACAGGTGATCTTGGATTCTAGGATGGTTAGCCAAGCTAGGACTTGATGTGTGAGTGGGTCCAAGAGGTGCAAATGCGCAAGAAAGAGTCTCCCTGTAGCACATGCCAACATGATGTCGTGGGAAGCACATTACCCACAATATGTTACTTATGTCTCCCCCTCTCTTGATTCTGTAGATGGCTCTTAATGTGGGCATATTGGTTTTTTGTTCCATAGAGAGAGGGATGAAAATCTACTTTTGATGGGTAGAGCTACTTTGGGAAAATATTGTGATTAGTCGCTCTAGATTTATACTTGGGAAATTCCATTTGCATCTCATTTTATTGGAGAATTAGTGATTATGTACACGACAATACTTATCTATTTCTGGAGAATTTCTGGCTCTATGCATTTGGAAAAAATTACACAAAAAAGAAAATGGGGAATTGTCTTAGCTTTCCATTTTGACATTGTACACGAGTCCAAGGTGTATGCCACATGATGAAGTACTGCTATCTCCAACTAGATTTGGCCCACACTCTTTTTCCTATGAAGTAGCCCATCATAAAGTTCAATGGATTTGTCATACCATTAAAACCTTTCAGACTGTTTAATATATAATTATGTGGGATGACATCCCTCTTCTTTTTGGCGCTCACTGTATGAAGGGGGACAACATATATTCATGTAACGGTATTGTATTTTGATTCTATGTAGTTGCCAAGACTATACTTAGGTTTTATCTAACAAACTAACAGTTAACAGCGAATCTCACGATGGAAAAACTCGTTAGAATTGGTATAAATGTTTGTCTGTGTCCTATAATTCGTGTATATGTGTAATTACCCCCCCGAGCATGGTTATCCTGTAATATGTTTATGTTTAACAAGTTCTAAAATGAAAAATTACCAATATATTCGTCTGATTAAGCGTTTGATGCTTTACGTGGATTAAGCAGCATTAATACATTTCTATTCTTTGAATGTTGAAACTTATATGTATGATCTAAATTACTTTATGCA
>CM018893.1:18644170-18649170 GCA_009663005.1 Actinidia chinensis | reverse complement strand
CATGCCTCACCAGCTGGACCCCAAACAGCGAAAGTGGAAATGGCCTCATTTTCAAATATCCAAAGTATCTTCCTGGGCAAATGTTTTCAAGCAAGAGGGGTCTATATATCATCTACGAAAGACCTATCATCTACGAAAGACCTAACGCAAGTTCTGGAACGGTCCCTATATTCCATCTACGGAAGACCCCTCTTGCTGAAAACATTGCCCAGATCTTTGGATTGAAAATGAGGCCATTTCCACATTTCCCTGTATGGTCAGCTGAGCTGTTCCACTAGATATGTGGGGTCCAAGTGTGTTTGAAAAAATTTGCTCAAAGCTAGGCAACAGTCCAATGGATCAGCTAACTACTAAAAAGGGAAGAGTGACTTATGCTAGATGCTTAGTGGAAATAGATCTAGCAAGGACTTAACCCTTCGGCGACCTCTCTATCAACTGGCCGGGTGGAGTAGGTATGAGCGCTATTTTCTATGAAAACCTTCCTAGATTCTGCCCTCAATGCAGGATGATGGGCCACACAAAGAAAGTGTAAAACCCATCTAAAAGCCCCAGTACCAAAGAAGTCTAACACAAAGCCTGCTGGACCACCCGGAGAGGGGAAGGAATTAGGGCAGCAGGGCCAGAGGAGGGAGAAAGTCAGAGTTGAACCCAGGGGAAGGAACAAGGGGCAAATGAACGGATGGGTTATTAAGAAGACAAAAGCGACAGGTCTCAGCCGAGTAGGCATGAAAGCAGAGACAAAGCAGGTAGCACAGTGGTGGGGAAGACTTTGGAAGCTAAAACAGCAAACAAATTCAGCCGAAAACTGGAAAATGATCCATCCACTTCCATGATGCTGGACATTGACATGAACCTTCCATGATTTCACAATATGATTAAGTGCTTGCTTTCTTGGAAATTTTCCTCCAAAATACCCAACTAGGCTTTTTTTCCATGGGATGTTCAGCCCTTGAATGTCTTTCATCCTGAATTATGATCTTCGGCCCCTCATCTAACTTGACGAAATTCAGCTTGCTGACTATGGATGGCATTCTGTTCTTGGGAAATAGGTTTACAAAGGGTTTTCTTTGTTCCTTCTGTGTGACTTCCCCAGTTTTTCTTTCCACCCCAGAAACTGATGATGCACCTTGACCAACCCCATTTTTCTCTGGGGCCTTCTATCGATCATCTGGTAGGCTATATGTGTCTTCATCTCCCTGGGTTTGAGATGCTGCTTCTGAAGCCTCCTCTATCCCTCCTCCTTCAATTGTTTGTCCCAGAGCCTCGTTCAAGTCCTCAACCAAGCTTGGAGGGGAATCCAAGTAAGGGGGGGTTGTGTTTTTTGGCTAGGCTGATCCAACTCCTCCTCAGTCAAGTTTGGAGGAGAAACCAGATGTGTTTACTCTGGCGCACTTCTTCTCGTCATCCTGTAGTTGGTTTGCCCACTTCTCCTCCTCATCTGCATGTGGATTGTCCAAACTTTTTGCTTCTTGAAGGTAGACCAAACCTTGCCTTCATTCCCACTTTGGGAGCTACTTGCTGGCCTAGCCAATGCAGTCACAAGGATTGGGTCCACAGAGGATTGGTCTCCCTTCTTTTTCTTAGTTTTCACCCTTGTCATTTTGTAATTGAGCTAAATTATGTTGCCTTGGACCCACCCGTAGATTTGAAATTTTGAATAAAGTTACTATAACGTGAACAATAGATCTTACAATTAGCACAGCACCTTCAATCAGTACCTCAAGAACTCTGCTACTCACAACCCGGCACAATAATCTTCAACCAGAACCCCGAAAACTCAATTGTGCTCCACCAGCACAGCAATCTTCAACCAAAAACACAAGAACACAGCCTTTGATGCAACTGCACTCAAAGCCCAGCTTGAATCCTCGAGCAGCAACTTCCAAATCCTAGTTCCAGATTCTGGGATCACGAGTCAATCACTATCTCTACAGAATATTTCAGATCCTGGCTGGCCCCACCAGCTCAAAAACCAATTCTAACCCTAATACACCAAGCTGTTGGAATAGAGATTGATCCATGATAGGAAAGAAAATCAAAGAACAAATCAAGAATCTCATCAGAGAACAAAGCAAGTGAGTCCCCATGAGAAAGCTTGAGAGCTTTTCTCTCTACACTTGGCCTTTAAATGTTCTCTTTTTCATTTATCTGGAAACTCAATTCCTAGGGCTCATAAACAAAAAAACAAAAAAAACAAAGATTCCATTTTTAAAACTCCTACCCCCTCAGTGCTATGGGTGAGGAGGAAAGAAAAGGAGAGGCAAAAAGAATCAGGAGAAGTATGGGAAATCAGTAGACTTTGCTGATTTTTGTGGGCAGGCAATGGAGGGTGACTCCCCAACCTAATCAAGCATGATCATTGCATTCTGGAATATAAGGGGCCTCACAAACCCCGCAAACAGAAATGGAATTTTGAAGTATAGGAGGAAGAATACGGTGAGCATCATTGGATTGGAATCTAAACTCTCTCAGCTTACCTTGATGAAATTGTCTAGGAAAATTTCAAAGCATGAAGGTAGACAATAATTTCTAGCTCAATCCGAATGGCAGAATCCTAGTATTCTGGAGGGAGGACAGGGTCCTCCTGGAGGTTATAGAGAAGACGGAGCAGGTTATGCACTGCCTGGTCACTTGTAAGATTTCATCTAAAAAAATTCATTTAAGTTTCATTTAAGCTTTCAATACTATGGTGGGGAGAAGACCCCGATGGGATAACAGTCGCAGGTTTAATTCCTATTCTAGGATGCCTTGGATGCTGTTGGGGGACTTCAATAATGTTCTAAGTATTGAGGAAAAAGCCAATGGGCTTCCAGTTACCCTTTATGAGATGAGGGACTTCAAGAACTGTTGCTATGATACGGGCATCTCTGATCTGAGATCCTCAGGCGTCTATTTTACATGGTCCAACAATACTGTCTAGAACAAGTTTTGGATAGAGCAATGTCCAACCTCATTGGGTCCATGAAAGGTCTGCTGCCCCCTGCAGATTTGATTTTCCTGGGAAATTCTCTGACCATTCCCCGTGTACTGTCTCCCTTTTTGATGAGGAGGATCGTGGTGCCACCCCTTCAAATTCTTCAATATGTGGGCTAAGCATGACAAATTTCTAGAAATAATTGGCAACACTTGGAGAATGCATCTGAGAGGAACAACTATGTATAAGTTCTGCAGGAAGCTGAAAGCAGTTAAAGTTCCTCTGAAGGACTTAAACAAGCAGTATTTTTCTCATATAGTAGCTAGGGCAGAGGCATCAGAAGAGGATCTCATTAGAGCTCAGCAGCAATTGCATGGCAGCCCAAAGAATCATGATTTGCAGGTGGTTGTTCCGGAGCTAAGAGCTAAAGCCTTAAAGTTAGCTGAAGCAGAGTTAAGTTATTGTTCCCAGCTTGCTAGAGCCAAATATTTGAAGAACTCAGATAAAGGTTCAATTTTTTTTCATGATTTAATCAAGAGCAACAGGTCCAAAAATCATATAGCATCTATTTCTCTGGAAGAAGGGAGCAGAACCACTTCAAGCAAACAAGTCAGCGAGGCCTTTGTTCAGTTTTACAAGGGGCTCCTGGGTTCCAAAGGAGAATGCACCAATCTCAACAGGGGAACAGTTTTAAAAGGCAAGCTCTTGAAGGCAGAGCAAGCTTCCCTTCTGCTGAGGGAAGTTTCTGATGAGGAAAATAAATCTACCCTTTTCAGTATTGGTGAAGATAAAGCCCCTGGCCCGGATGGTTATACCTCGTGCTTCTATAAAAAAGCTTGGGATGTTATTGGGAGGGACTTCATAGAAGCTGTTAAGGAATTCTTTGCTTCGGGGCAGATGCTCAAGCAAATTAATCATCATGTGCTAGCCTTAATCCCAAAATCCAAAGTTGCAGACAAAGTTGAGGATTTCAGGCCTATAGCCTGCTGCAATGTGATGTACAAGGTCATATCCAAGATTATAGCTTCCAAATTGGCCCCAGCCTTGCGCAGCATAGTTGATCCTGCTCAAGTTGCCTTTGTCCAAAACAGAAGCATGATAGAAAACATTTTCTTGCTGCAAGAGCTCCTCAGGCAGTATGGTCGTAAAAGAGTTTCTCCTAGATGCATTCTAAATGTAGACTTGAGGAAAGCTTTTGATTCAGTTGATTGGGGAGTGCCTTAGTGTTTATCACAAACCGTGTCACGAATGACTCGAAAGTTGGTAGAAGATTCCTATGGAACCAACGGGGAGTTTATCAAACAATTTCAGCCCGAGGTCACCCAAACCACCCTGCACATGAGTGCGTGAAGATGGTTCCAAAGTGCCATCACTTGCCTAAAATGGCTGATATGGGACTTCGGGTTTGACTTCCCGTTGTAAAGGTGAACTTTGGGGGATTGAATTTTTTCAGAGGGACCATTCCCTATATCTCGGGCGCGAACGGGGTCAATACCTCTGGAATTGTTGTAGAAGTTAGGACTTGGCAGACCTTTGATTTCGCTAGATTTTATGGCTTTTGCGGCCAAAACCATCTGGCATGCAACTTTGCTCGCAAATCACCATCTTCCCGACTTCGCTTGTCATTGAGAGTTTTACGAAAATCCATGCCGGAAGGAGCTCAGCTCGGTGGTACCTTTCGTTTTCCTGATGCCACCGTCTTACTATCACTTCGGCTCTCTGCCTCAGTGTAGTAGGATATTGCTTGTTTCTCTCCACCCCGAGGTGCGTCTGTGCTCCAAGTAGGCCGCACCTCGGACAGACGTTCAGTGGCCCTGATGACTAGCAGTATCAACTTATGGGCCAACAAGACTTGTTGCATCTCTGCCACTTCAGCTTCCAATCGCCGTATCGTGGCGTCTCGGCTATCGCCTCCGTCGCCTTCTAAGAGCAATTGACTTGTCATTTGCCCGGATGAGCCTTTGGTCTCTTAGCATCAGTCAGTAGTTTGTTTTTGCCCACTTTCCCGGAGTTCTAGGCTCGAGGGGATGCTCCTGTCAGGTATGACGACTGTTGGCTCTGTCGTTAGTGCTTTCAAAGGCAATTG